>DWQX01001234.1:0-29931 GCA_018245475.1 Pharmacophagus antenor | reverse complement strand
ATGATAGATTCCGATAGCAATGCTTCCTTTGTCTCAGTCTGCTCAAATTCTTCTTTCGTTTCACTTTCTGACAGTGACACTGAACTATATTCTCTTCGTACTTTACTAATTCAAAAATTTACATCTATGAGCAAAAAATTTAACGTTTGTTATATTAACGCCCAGAGCATACCCCAACACTATAATGATACACTTTTGATATTCCAGATATTCAAGGCATATTAGTTGCGGAAGCTTGGCTCAAGCCTACTTTATCGTCTACATCTTACAGTTTACCGGGGTTTATATTAATAAGAAATAACCGTACAGGAAAGAGAGGCGGAGGCGTAGCTGTGTATCATCGTTGTGGGATTCCCTACAAAACTTTAATTGCTTCTTCTTCAGATTATACTGGTATAGCTGAATATATTTTCTTAGAAATCTCAGTCAATGGTATTAAGGCAATACTTGGTGCTATTTACTGTCCTCCTAACGCGTGCTATTTTGAAGATCTAGAGTTGGCGTTTGCTACAGTCTGTTCCGAATATCAACACCATATTATCACCGTTGACTTTAACACTGACCTACTCACCGATTCAGCCAGGTCGCGGGAATTACGCGCAATAATTGAGTTCGCAAATTTTTCTTCACTTCCCCTGAACCCTACACATCATAATCTCGACACGGCGGATTCCTTGCTTGACTTAATTCTAGTTTCCTCACCCGACCATGTCGCTTGTAACGGTCAGTATCCCGCTCCTGCCTTTTCACGACATGACCTATTATTTGCGGCTTATAGTCTCCGTCCCCCTAAGTTTAAACCAGTGATGCGGCGTATGCGTAATCTAGCTAGACTCAATGTTGAGGCCCTCCGACACGATGCCTTTTTGATCGATTGGATCGATACATTTAGCGCATCTACGATCGATAAAAAGGTGTCATTGCTTAACGCAGTCATACATCAGTTGTTTGACAAACACGCGCCAATAATAGAAGTGAAACTAAAACGCGCCCCAGCTCCGTGGATTACTGACGACATACGTAAAGCTATGGCTAGGCGGTACAGCGCATTTCGGAAAATCAAAAGAAATCGCTGTGAGCTCAATTGGGTTAAATTTAAGTCTCTTAGGAATCGGTGTAATCAAATGGTGCGAGCAGCAAAACGCCGCTACATCCATAATAATATTTTAAATAGCTCATTAAAAGATTCGTGGAAGTTTCTCAATTCAATGGGCATTGGCAAATCTAACAAGAACACTGAACTCACAACAGTATCCGTCAACGAACTCAATGCTCACTTTTCCTCTGTTTCTCACTTAGAAACATCCACTAAATCTGACACAGTTAATCTTTTAATTTCCAAAAAGCAATCACATTCTCTGTTGTTTGATTTTTCTCCCGGTTTTAATGAGAATATAATAAACACCATCAACTCCATTAAATCTAGTACGATGGGTGCTGATAATGTTAGCCGGAATATGATCATTCTCATCCTTGACCATGTTTCTCCTATAATTACCCACATCATAAATGTTTCCTTAACCACAGGAGTTTTCCTATCTCTTTGGCGTAAAAAGCTTTTGTCCTTCCTCTTCCTAAAAGAGGCAATCCCACCTCTCCTTCTGATTATCGCCAAATTTCTATTCTGTCCTGTCTTTCCAAGGTACTAGAAGCTACTGTCCAGAAACAAATTTCTAAATTTATTTTGCATAATAATTTTTTACTAATTAAAGTAATCGAAGATATTCGCGCTGGAATGGAGGAGTCACCTTTGACTGTACTTGTATTAGTTGATTTCTTTAATGCATTTAATGCTGTTGATCATGACATTCTTCTAGCTACGCCAGATTACTTTGGTTTCTCCTCATTGGCGCGGGATTGGTTCTCATCTTATCTTCGTGGACGACTCCAGGCGGTTCGCACGTGTCAGTCGACTTCCGATTGGTTTGCATTGTCAGCAGGCGTTCCTCAAGGCGGAATTTTCTCACCTCTTTTATTTTCGCTTATTAACCTAATCACTTCCCTTATTCACTGCTCCTATCATCTTTTTGCCGACGATCTATAAATTTATGCCCAAGTAGATGCTGCGAATATTAATGAGTGCGTTGATCTAATAAACGATAATCTTGCTCGGATTCTTGACTGGAGCACCAAATTTGGTATTAATATTAACTCATCAAAATGTCAGGCCATAATCATAGGAAGTTCTAGACATCTGTCGCAATTAAACAGAGACTCTTTGTCCCCCCTATCATATTAAATAACTCTATAATCCCTTATTCGTCGTCTGTCAAAGACCTGGGGTTATATATAGATAACACGCTGAGCTGGCACATTCATGTTACTGAGTTAAGTAAAAAGGTGACTAACAGTTTGCGCAATTTGTATCGTCTTAAAAATTTCTTTCCTTTCAATACCAAAGCGTCGCTAATACAGGCTTTGATTATCCCTTTGCTGGATTACGCCGATGTCTGCTACGCTGATGCTACCCAATACCATCTTAGCAAATTGGATCGTCTTTTCAATAACTGCATTCGCTTCATTTTCGGCTTACGCAAGTATGACCATATTTCGTCCTCCCGCTCTGAACCCAAATGGCTTACTCTTAGTAACCGTAGATCTTACAGAACACTTTGTACATTGTTTTCTATCTTACACGATTCATTTACCCCCTGAGTACTTTAAATGCAAATTTCAATACCAGGGTAACTCTCATGAGCGTGTCCTTCGATCTTCCGTTACGTCCAATATTCATATACCTTTCTGCAAAACTAACTTCCTCTACAATTCCTTTTCATCTTCTTCTGTTAGGTTATGGAACGGACTACCGGCAAAGTTACAGGAAGCTGTGACTAAGCAATCTTTTAAACTTATGCTCTGCGACCATTTCTTAATGGAATAACCTAATTTTCATTATAACCTTTTATTCCCTTCCTTTCTTTTGTATTTTTTTCTTCTTAGTACACACTATTATTATTATTTTTTTGCAGTTATTTATTAATATGTATGTATATTTGAAAATTGTCGTCACATTTATCATTATTACCTCCCCCTCTCTCTCTCTCTCTCATCTTTATTTATATTATTATATTTTTTTTATTCTATTATTCTTTTTACGCACCCTATATTTATATTTATCTCTGCTCAACCCTAAGGTGGTCTGGCAGAGAATGCCATTTGGCATTAAGTCCACCTCATGTACATATGAGTGCATAAAATGTAAATAAATAAATAAAATATAAGGAAGTTGATGTAGTGTAATATGTTATATGTATCTGCAGGTAGAAGTATATAAATGTGTTAACGTTTATGTGCGGGTACATTATAATAAATCATTATTGATCGTCATGGCGTTTCACTACGAATCCTAATGGACATAATTGATCCACTGCCAGTTTGCAACGACTTCCGTTACTGCCTAACTGCAATAGATAGGGTGTCAAGGTGGTCCGAAATATAGGCCATACGTACAACCTCCGCTAAAGAGGTGGCTGAAACGTTTTACCAGAGAATTCATTCCACGTTTTGGTGTTGAAAACAGATCGCGGAGCTCGATTCGAGTCCGGTTCATTTAAGCAACTACTGCAAATTTCGCCTCAAAACATATCCAGACAACCGCTTTCCATCCTAGGGCAAATGGCATGATAGAGCACTTACACCGGCAGCTCAAGGCTTCTTCTATGTGCCACGGTAGTTTTGAACAAAAGCTCCGCCATTTGCACTCTTGGTCATGCTTACAGCTGTTAAGGAAGACCTTAAAGCTACGGCTGCCGAGATGGTGTATGGTGAAACGCTGCGTTACTCTGGAGAGTTACTGGTACCAGTAGCCCTGCCTGTCTGTGGACGCGAATGATTTTGTCGTAAATTACTGGTCGTGAATTAGCTCAGGGAGACTCGTGCTCTCCTCTACTTTTTAATTTAGCGATAATATTTGTTAAGAATTAAAGAACATTTCCTTGTCACAGTATGTAAACGATTTTTCACTATATACCCAGTGTTTTTCAACTGACCAAGGTAGGACAATAGAAATGCTTTTGGACAGATTATCGGGATTATTGTCAAATATTGAACTACAGATTACATAAAACAAAAGCAAAATTTCCTTAATTAAGAGAGGTTTCAGAAGGTATGCTAATATCATCTTCGCCAATGATGCACATGACAGTGATTGTGCACCTTACCACCTAAAACCACATTGTCACATAACACCAGGTGAAATTGTGGTTAAGTACAAACCTATATAAAATAAAAACGAAAAAGTAAATAATATAAGAACTGAGAAATCATAGTTTTTTCATTGAAAGATTCACTTAACTTACATGATAAAAAATTATTTCAAAATCACAACGAGTTCTTTCAGCACTTAATTTTAATAAAATAAAACAACCAAAATTAAAATATTTTAGTGTTATTTTCCTTTCTTAAATTTAACAAAAAGAAACAACTATGATATCAAACACTAAGATCTACAATAATAAAAATCATCAATTTAAATAAACTCTGCTGTATTATCTTAATCTACTAATATACATCATAGACTTCATTTTCACAGTGACACATTATTTCAAATCTTAATTAACTTTATGTTATCAGAAATGTTTATTAATATATTGATAAAGCAAACGAGTTTCGCATGAAGCAGTATGGATGACATATTTTAAATTTTATTGACAGTAGTGAAGCCATAGTCCCTGTACTACTTTAACGAAATGACCTATATTTTAGGCAAGCCTTTAGCTGTAACATCAACATATGGTCTACATAAGGAATGTTTGCAAATACAAAAATTAAATATTAAACAGCAATGTCCAGATCATGCCATAATGGATCACAATTTACTTAATAGCTATTTTTAATTAGTATATCCAGAAAATACCTGCCCATCTTAAACTCTAAAAAAAGTTTATTTGTAGTAATAATAAATCAAATACATGGTTTTAATAAGTGCATTTCTTAATCTAGTCTTAAAAATTACTTTTACTATTAAAAATTACTTACAAAATTGTCACTTGAATTTGGTTTCACATCTAAAATTAAATTATTTCAACAATAAACAATAACCATAAAATATTAATTGCTTAAAATACTTATTTACTGCGACAAAAGCTTATTACACAATCTGTATAAATATAAAAGTGAGATCTTGCATTGGAATTTATACATACTTTAGTACAATTTATTATTACTACCAATAAAATATCCACATGGACATCACAGAAAATCCACTAAACCTAATATATGAGATCTCACAATTACATTACTACAGCAATAAAACTGTCCAAAATTTGTACAGACAACAAATCACTAAATATTTCAAGGCAAGCAACTAAATGTATATATTATGCTTCATATTGTCAGTAAAGATTTACATGTACCAGCACCTTTTAATCATGCTTCTCACTTGGACTGTGGAAACCATTGACAACTAGAGGGCTGGATTGTAAGCACTCAATATTCTCATCTACCCCATTAGTTTGAATTACACTTCCATTAGGTATAACTCCATAATCATTGATAGGTAATTGATTATCAGGAGTATTACTTCGAATGGAGGAGCTACTCGCACTATCTGAACTGGACGAACTATCGCTTTCTGAATCTTCACTTGAGCTATGCGTTTGTTGACGTAAATGCTCATTTTCCATTCTCAACTGATCATTCAACAACTGCAGTTCGCGAATCTGTTCTTCTTGTTCTTTAAGTCGCTGCATTAAATCAGTTATTTTAGGATCGTCCATGGAACCAGACACCGATGTTTCCGAGGTATCTCGATCGGTTACCATACTATCTCTATCATTAACGGAAGCATCTTTGTCAGTTAAAGTAGCATTTTCAGATTCAGAGTCTTTCGCTTTACAACGCTCAGTTCTTTTAATAATATTGTCATATTTAACTTCGAGTAGCAAATATTCTTCAATAAGCTCATTTTTCGACATATTGGCTAAACGTTCACTTTGTGCATCTTCATAGACACTTGAAAATTCTTTTGTTAAATATTCCTCCTCGTCCTCTGGCAAGGAAAAAAAATAATTATCTTCGGAATCAACGCTGAAACTGGAATCGCGAGTACGGGCGGATGGTGTTCTTAAATTATGGAAATTGTTCTCAGGTTCCGGTTTATGTATTTCCATTAGAAACTGATTGTTATTAAATGGTGCTTGAGTTTTAGCCAACACAATTTTACGAAATCTATTAATTCTTTTAGACTGATCATTTTTACGCCGTTCTTGCCAAGGAATTTTTGAAAACGGTTTCATGATCTTACGTTTGGATTTGCCGCGTCTTCTCTTTTTTTTGAAGTTCATATCCATTTTTTGTTTTTTCACTTCAACTATAGGTGGCGCTTCCACTACCAAATAGGGTCGTACAGGCTCGCCATCTTTTGTTTCAACAATGTTATTTACATCCATTTGGACGAACAATAATAAATTATGATTAACGGTCAATACTTCTATTATTTCTTTCGAAATCACTTATAATGCACTGCTAGCTTCTAAACTAATCAAAAGCCATATTATTCGGAGCTGAGTAACAAACAACCGACAAGCGCGATACCAATTTCGCCATCTTACTTTTATGTGAAACAAATCGACGAGTGATTTCAGTGTTGCCTAAAACTTAGCAAAACTGCCATACGTTCATGTTTATTTTACAATAATTACAACACATATTACAATTAAACAACCACATAAAATATAAGAAATACTTTTAAAGGTATTTAAACAATGCTCTGCCACATTCATATAATATGTGTAATATATTTATTCTTGGCACAATGATAGCGTGGTCCTAGTTTCAAAAAGCTATAAAATTTACAACGGTTGAATATAAATAATTTTTGTTACTAACGATAATACTTCGGCTTTCAACTTGTGAATTAAAGATGAGTGATTAAAGATACAGTGATATAAGAGTAAAAGATCTTAGGCATGAAACTTGTGGTATAAATTATTCATATACATCTTTCAAGTTTCAAACAATGTAACAATAATTATTATTGAGTTAATTTTATTACAGATATAACTATACTTAGAAGACAATCATAAATTCACATCCACTTTTGAAAATGTTTTTCTTAGGTATTCTAAAAGTAAATTAACTTACCTTTAAATTTTTTTCTGAGATATGTTACGTATAAAGTTTTTATGTATTAAAACTTAATACGTAACCAGGATTCTATTCAAGAGAAGAAACCTGAATAAGGATTACAACATTCAAGAGAGGCAACAAGCGCGGATATCACGCGCCCTCAACAGTCGTGAATAAAATTAACGATAACGGTTTCTTCTAAGCCCTCGTAATCGGAATGAGTATACTTAAATAGCAAGTCCTGTGCCAAGTAAGTCCATCTTGTTCAGTTTATACTATAATTGTGGTGTTAAAAAACCTCACAGTTGCCTTTTTCGCTACGCTGTTGTTGCACAGCATCCGTAGTAATATTGGCAGATCTGCGGAGCAAATTGATGTTGATCCACGTATAAACGGCAGGTCAAAATCAAAATCATATGACAGTGCTATTCAGTGAATGTCGAGATGGGCCAAGAATTTTATTTTGAATGTTTTAGAGTGCTTAATGCAGAATTAAAAAGAAAACGGACTTTACTATTATTTCTACCGTGTGTGTGGATTAGTGGAAAGAAATTGTTTTTCCTAGAACTTAGTTAGAGTAGAGTAATTTTTGTCATAAAAAGAATAGTAACAATTTTGTATTCAAAGAACCGTTTTTGGTAAACTATTACACAAACTGGCATTTTTTTATACTACGCATAAGAAAATACTTAATTTTTCGATTGTTTATGTCAATTAAAATCATTAACTAAACTTTTTAATGTCAACTAAAGTATTATTAAATAATAACCGAATTTGAACATGTATTTACCTGGCGAAACAACTAAAACAAAACAAAACAAGTTATTATTGGTTTAATCAGTTTTGTTTTAATATTTAATCGACGACAACAACGAAGTAAATTCGTCATAAATCTTTTTTGTCCTTTTTTACGTGTAGACTACTCTGATTTTTATAGTTCCTTTTTTATTAAAAATAGCCAGCCTTGAAGTTGCTGCTATAAAAATTAAAACCATAAGATTAAAAAAATAGAAAACATGCATATGCATCATTCGCAAACATTAAAAAATCGCTCTGATTTGTTTTCATGTTTGAGTTCTGTTTTACGGTTCTAAAGCAGTTTCGTTTATCATAGATGACAGTTTTTTTTAAACCTTTCTGGTTAGAGTGCGTAGCACTATTGACAGTACAGTTGTTTTGGTGTTCTGTTATCATAATACCTTAGTCAAACGACGTTGTTTTAGCATATAATTTATTTACATATTTAAGTTTTGTAAATACGCAAAAACTGTTTAAAATATAAATAAAATAAAAATTCATATTTAATTAGATTTAAATCAAAGTTTTTGAATCGTAAAAACAAATAATGGCTGATGATATAGTGTTTGAATTATTACATTCAGAAATAATTAACTACTCACTAGAAAATTCAAAACCTGCCAATGGAAGTAAAGTCAGTAACTGAAAACACTATTTTGACGAATTTATTTTATTTTACATTTTAGATGTATCTAAAAATATTGACAATATTGAAATATTTTGTCTGTAAATATAATAAAATGTACTTATATACAATGCTGCCTTTGTAAAATTAAAGCATAACTATGCAGGCACAACAATTGCATATATATTTGGTTTCTCAATGAAATGTTTATTTATTCTTTTTAAGTTTTACTAAAAAATATTTATACAAAAGAAAAACAACATTTTGTTCATAGGAGCTAGATCTGTCTGTTGTTGAGTACATTGGATTTGCTGCTGGTTATAAAATCATGGAGAGATTGACCAGAGAATGGCCAAGATTTAAAGATGAGTTGGACACAATGAAATTTATTTGCACAGATTTCTGGACATGTATCTATAAAAAGCAAATTGACAACCTGCGTACAAATCATCAAGGTGTTTATGTACTACAGGATAATGCATTCCGTTTTCTCACAAATTTCTCCAATAGTCACCAATATTTGGAGTTTGCACCAAGAGTAAGAGAAATTATTACATTAAATGTGTTTGTTGTAATATTTCAAAATTAAATTGGCTTAATTTTCTTAGATACTATTTTTAAACATTTTTAGTTCTACAAGGCAATTGGATTGTCTTGTGTTTCATGTAATTTGTTTATAACTAATTGAAAAGCTATTTGACAACAATTACCTAAAAAATTATAACATCTGTGTCAATTCAACCTTAGAGAATTTTCTAATCATATAATATGTAATTGTCTTTTTCAGTATGTGGCCTATACATGTGGACTAATAAGAGGAGGCCTAGCTAATCTATGCATAAACAGTGTAGTTACAGCAGAGGTACAATCAATGCCTTCATGTAAATTTCACATTCATGTACAAAGAACCTAAATTTCTAGTTATGTAATAAAACTATTCAGATTGCAGTTTTAACTTTTACTTATAGGTGCTAAAGGATGTTTAGGACTATGTTATTAATAAAAATGCAAAGTAATAATATTTTTATTTAATTGGGCAATGGTGAATAAAATAAAAGTACTTTACATTTGTTAACACATCATTGACAAATAAAATGACACAAGTTAACATACAGGATTCTTCCATGAAGATGGCTTGGCATGATCATAAATACAAGCAAGGTCCAATATTATGCCAAAACAACATAAGAATATTGTAGTACTGTACAGAATCCTGTCATATATGCCACCTTTGAGCCAAACAGGTTTTCCATCATCACACTACATATAAAATAAAAGAATTGTATTTTTAAAAAATAAATCGGAAAGATCTATATAGCTTTGATATTTCAATTGTACAATACATATTTATAGCTGAACTTCACTTCCCATCCAAAGCTGACATAATTCATGCAATAGGGGTTATAAAAATATAGGTATGAGGATAAAAAAATATCTGCAATATAGACTTCAAACATTACTAACAATGTACAAAAATTACAAAAATTGTAAAACAAGATAAATATTATTGTTACAAGTGTCCAGATACAGAAAGTGTGTCTCATCATATATTTAATCAAAATAATAAACCACTGTATAGTGTTTGTCCTCACACTAACAAAAGGGAATTACTAAACTTTCCTCTAGAAAGTTAAGATTTAATAATTTAATGATAATATATGCTGCATTTAATTTAAGTAATGAGATACGTTTTCATTTTTTATTCCAACCTATAAATTCTCATGAAGCTGTTTTTGATGAGTACTCTTTGTTAGAAACAGTTTTTACACTTTAAATTCTTTAAGGTAGTAGTACAGTAGGAATGACCTATTTGTTAATTTCTGGGATTTTTTTATTTGCAAGTTTTTTAAGTTTTCTTTTTTTTCTGAATTTTTTATTAAAACTCTTTCAACTATTATTGACTAATCAGCAGAACCATCCTCTTATTACTGGAACACTATTGCAATAATTTAAATAAGGAACCTTGAATGGCACGAGTAATATTAATATGTTATTTATTTATATATTTCACAATACTATTGTTACATACCTGAAATTTAGTTTGCAAGGATTTCATTTTAGCTAGACTTGTACATTGATTAATTCTAGTCGTAGATATGCGCCTATTAGCATAAATCAAGTTCTGAAAAGATGCAGATAATAATAGCTTAAATATAAGGCTGACTCTGTTTCAGGATTTTGTTTTAATTTTAATATTATATTTTTAAATTTAACTACTGTTATTAAAAGAAAAAGAATGTTTATCTGTAAGTAACTATATTCATATTTTTAACAACTTACGAATTGTGTACACTAATTTTCTTTAATATCAGTCATATAATGTATTTAAAGATTATATCTTACTACCGAGCAGAAGTACTCATCACAGCGACAAATGGCAGTTGTGATTACTATTACTCTCGTTTAGGTTTAGTTTGCAAACATTATTTTGCCCTTTTAAATAGTATTTATCTAAAAGATTATCTTAGTTAAACATTGTTTAAGTTAGATAAATTACCTTGGGAAATGTAATTATTTTATTGTACGACATTTTTATAAAAAAAACTAACAGAATTCAAATTAAATAGTTTTTAAGAAATTAATGTAATAATTCAAATGCTTAAATTTTTGAAACGTAAACATCCTCACCCGTCATTGTGTATTTTTCTTTTTTTGTTATTCTCATTATCATATTATTTTCCGAAGAGGTTTTCATTTGTAGCAATGTTCATAATTATACATTTAATAACATGAGTAATATATGAATAAATGTTAGCGACATAGTATTAATAGAGTACCGAAACTGTATAACCGACAACTAAAAATTTGATTTCACATTTATTTCTTTGTGGAGATTTTCACAGTAATAAAAAATATAATTTCCGGTATTCACCCGTCCACAGAAAATCTTATTTGAACTAATCATAATAATTTTTCTGTTAACGTTAAAAAGCTTGTCTTAACATTTAGTGACAAAATTAAACCAATTCCTAGAATTTTAGTGTATATAATTATATTTTTACATATTAAAAAAAGCCTAAAATTCCATGATCACTTAATTGTTATTTAATAGTAACGTTCGCTTTAATTTTACGTATAATACCAGAATGAAAAATATATTTTTTAAAGACCCGGATTAATTTATTAATTGTAGTAAGTTAAATTTTCTACAAAAAATCCGACTCACTCGTGACGACATAATAATTAAAGACGTTCATGTGTAAACATAGATATTATCGAAAGTATTTGAATACTTCGAAAACAAAAATAAAAGATATACAATTTCGCAACATTAAATATTTTATATTTATATATGTGAAGTGTCTTAAAAAGACAGTGTCTATAATTTCAAATCAGCGTTACCAACATTTTTGTGCTATACATGTAATAAAAATCTGTTATGAAGTTTAATGACATATGACATGATGATTAATAGTAATTGGCATATACACTTGTAATTTATGCCTAGCATAGATTTTACACACAAATATTCACTACTTCGATATAGGCAAGAAATAATAACTACTATACGTGGGCACACAGTCCTTAATATGTAGGTACCTAAATGTCGACAAAAGTGAGACTGGTGGATAGAGTGATAATAAATATTAAAATATATTTACTGTTTCACAAGAAAATATATTCATTAAATAATATTTGATTGATTATTGTTGTTTCTTCTTACCGTTCATATAATTAATGCATTAAAATATTGCATAAAAGAAAATAATTGAGGTGCCCAAGAATTTTTATTATTATTCTATAAAGATAACTTTTTTTTAACACGATTATTAATAAAAATATCAAAATGAAGCAAAATTTTCTTACTTGTTAATTTTCTGCTATGCTTTAGGTATAGTTGCTTACAAAAGTCGTAAACATAAATGTAACCACATCAATAAATAAATATGACGGTTAAAGTTTCAAAATTGTCTATGGACAAACTTTTTTGCATATACTTTTTGATTGGCGGTATTACTTACTTCCTTCTAGCTTCCTTTCCGTCAGTCATTCCGCTCTTTCAATTTTATAGAAAATGGCTACCGAAGAGTTGGTGACTGAGCAATTTCAATTTTTGGGTATAGATGTACAGAAAGAAGTATTAATAAAATGTAAGTATTTAATTAATCAACTATATATCGTCAACTTATAAGTGTAATTTTAACATAACTTTGCAAATTACAATAAAAGTTGTTGTTTGTAAAACTTCAACGCTAAGAAAATTAATGTTCAAGGTTGTTTTTTATTCATATCTTACAAGGTGTAAGTTTATGTGAAGAATATAATGTAGACGCAGAAACTTTTATTGAACAATGGATGGCATTCAGTTTGACTCACTTAAATGGTTCTCCGCCTACTTTAGAAAATTTAAATTTACTTGAGAAGAAGGAATTTTCCAAACTGTCGGCAAGTAGGCTTAACTGTCTCGCTAATGATGGGGCAAGTACCGGCGCCAATTTGATGGTTCTTGGGACAGAAGTTTCTACTCAGTATCCTTTTATTAGTTATAATCCACGTGTTTTTTTTTATATTTTCGATCATAATGAATTATGTATAAAATAGTAATAGTTAATCACAGATAATAAACTTTCCTGTAGGTTATGTTATGATTATAATTTAGTTCTTCTTTATATTAAATCTTTAATAATTTAGATACTTCCTTAAGTATTAGGCCAGACAATAAGTTCCTGATGGAATACATGACCACTACACCAGAGGTAATTATTTTTTTTTATCCTACCCACATTTATTTGTACTATGTTCCTGGCACGCATCTTTTTTCATTAATCATAATATACTTTAAGTAGTTTTTCTGTTTTTTTGTTTGCTGTATCATGGAATAAGAAAAAATCTGATTAAAATTTTGATATTAATTCATCTTAATTAGATTTTCCTTAGATAGTAGGCAGGAAAATATGTATTGTTACTTGCAGCATTTTCAGGAAGTAGAAGATTGGAATCTGGCTGTGCCGAATGGGTGTAAATCTAGTACCACAGTGTCAATAGTCTGTGACTAGATCTACACTCATTGAGTGCTTTCAGATTTAACTACAAAGCAAGATACTAATTTCAATTCTGAAGAAAACAGACTTAATTTTTGTTAAATAAGCAAAAACTACTAGTTCAGGTTTAGATATAGAAAAATATGTCCTTTGTTTTCATTAAACTTTTTTAAATGACTGGTTGATGAAGGTACTCTATAAAGTAAAAATTTTACAGGATGAGAAAGTGACATATGATATAAGAAATCAATATTTTTGTTAATCAAACAACAACTTTAATTTATTAGTCACAAGGCAGGGTTTTTTTTTTAATTAATGACAGTAATTGCAAATTGTTTATATTTTTTAAACTGAAAGTCATTCTGAGGAAAAATTAAAACAATTTAAACTCTTACACTGTGAATTCTTATATACAGGAGTGACTTCATAAAATATGTTCATATAACAGAACATTTTCTACCATATGGGAAATTTTCGAGAAACAGGTCTTCTGATTGAAGGTTCTATTTTTATGTATTGTGTGAAGCGTTCAACTAGAATCCACAAATATTTTTTTTAAATCAATTACAAACCATGTAAACAGTTACAATATTTAGATTCTCAACAAAATATGTTCTGTAAAAGAGTCTTTGTAGTCTTCATCTTTACTCTTACCTTTAGATAGGATGATGGTCCAGTGCTAATCTATCAATAAAAAAAAGGAAAACCAATTTATTTATATTTCAAGTAATCAATATGCATAAAATAAGTATATTAAAAATTTATAGTCTTTCATGTTCTTTTCCTTGTATTTCGAATATGACTTGATGATATTTGTAGGCGAGTTTGCTTCTGGTTCATGTTACTTGCTTTAATCATGACTAGATCCATACTCGTCTGCAGCCATCAACTCTCTCTTCTGATTCCAATATGGAATACTATATTTAATCACATATAATTAGTTTTATTTTAAATATGTATCTATACAAAATTTTTCAAGTGCCTAATTTTGTGGGTTTTAAATATACACTTTTATGTAGAACAATGTAGTCACATATTTGGTCTTAAAACCATCTTATGATTTTGAGGTGTATTGTATATATATGTATTTATTTATGTAAATTTTATTTTGAATATTAAAAATATCTAAATTGGTCTTCATTTATGTATTTCATCATTTATTAAACTGTTCATTCTGTGATAAATATTGCTAAATAATAATCAAAATTCCAGCAAAATCAGGTAGAAAGTGGAGAGGTAACTACGCGCCCAGCCGCACATTCGACTGCATGGTAAGATCTAAATTTCTTTGACTAATTTTTATCGTCAATGCAAAATAATAGAAAAGTTGAATTTAAATTATTTTTTACCTAAGGTTACCGCAATATTAAAGTTTGAAAAGATTTGTTAAATTATCAATTAAACGATGCAGTACACTATCGAGAATTTTGAGGTTTTTGTACTTTAATATTACATTAGACTTCTATAAAAAAAAATGCCGAAACTACAATTTTCAGAATTTTTTATACTCATAAACATCGGTTAAACTACGTAAATCACTATTAGTAGTTGAACGCTCTGTGAAGACTAAACTTACTGAAAATCATGGAATTTATTAAAAAGTTTAATTGCTTACACATTATTTTGATACTTACCAACATACATTTTTGTACTGGACTGGTTATGGGAAAAGCTTAGCCTTGTTACACGAGTTCTCCCGTTTTTTTTTTTATTTTAATTTTAAATGATACGATTACATTGCGAGATTCACAATGAAGCAGTGGAATTATACAAAGATTGATTTGTGTTTTAGTATTTCTGCTAAATATGCTTCGCGGACTAACCCTGGTACAATTGTTTATTCATATGGCGGCGATAAGCTATTACAAGCCCTCGCTAAAGCAAATGGACCGAACGATATGTTAGATCTGCATATCACTCAAGTACCGAACGACGACGGAGAGTTTTATACTAAAGCTATGTAAGTATATAGATATTACACAAACGATATACCCATTTATTCTTACGTAGCTAATGACGTCTATGGAAATTAAATTATTAATAAAAATGAACGTCCGTTAGTTTTAACGTAATTCAAGATCCTATTGCTATGATATATACATTATACTTTTTGTTTAAGGTTTGGTTTTGAACTTTTACATGAAAAAGCAAGCACATTTGATAACCACATCAACTACGTGTCTCAATGCATATTAAAAAAAGCCAGCCTTATGGAACATACTTCCGTTAGACAAAAATCTCAGGCAAGTTTTCTTATGTACATCGTTCAAGCTTTTCTACAATTGCACTAAATAGTGCTCACGAGTACATCGCCCCGCGTGAACTCGTGTGTTTACTTTATTAGGTATGTCTAATAATTTTGGTTCTTGACATATTATTGCCTTTTCCATTGTTCGTACATATCCAATAATTATTTAACCAGGATATAACCTTTTTAAATTTGTCCAACTCAAATTATATTTTGTTGATTTATTAATAGTTTAATAATAATTCAATAAGCATGTGTCATGACAATTAATTTTAGACAGAAGTGCTAGTAGCTGGGCGAATAGAATGTGATGCCGACGCCAGACTGAATTCAAAGAGTGTTATTCTACAAGGCACATGGGAAGACTCACTTAGCCAAGTGGTATCAGTTGATATAGACAAGTAAGGATAAGAAAAAGCCCCTTGTTATTTGTTTCATTATATAATATTACTACTCGTTGTACATGTAGATAATATTTTTATCAACAAATGTATATTGACAATATTTTAACCATTTACGGAAGAATATTCACAAATATAGCCGCCCCAACATTTCTACCGTTGCGGATGTGCTGCCATATAATTCACAAACTTAGCTTAGAACTCTAATACATAGCTTTTTTTTTTATTTTGTTCTTAAAGTCCATATAACCATTCTTATAGTCCATGTATATAAAGTTTAATTGGTGCACTTTAAATTCATTCTACATGTGCTCACGTTCATAGTTTATTTATTTCTCATCGACCGGTTTTGTCTGCAAAGGGTTAAGGTAAGTACCATATTGTAACAAAGTCAATTATATTCAAAAATACTGCATTTAATCTAAAGTGCGTTTTTATTTTTCGAATAGTGTGGTATAGATTTGGTTTTGCTTTTATTCAATCCATATTGTAAAACATAAAATATTGGTATTTTCACATAACCTAATAAACTTCTGTAACGTTTAAAAGAAAATTAGTTAACTTTTATTTCGAATGACAATTTTGGCTACTTATTAATATGTAAAATGTAACTTTAAATGTTTTATGTAACATTTTTTTTGAACAGTTTAAAATCTTACTCCATGTTTCCCGGGCAAGTGGTTGTAATGCGAGGCCTGAACCCTCGCGGTGACAAGTATATCGCGAAAGAAGTTTTTCATGATGCATCACAAGCTGCACCAGACCCAAACAATGTTATGATCAATTGTTTAAAAGGTAGCTTTATGTCTAAGGGTAGGTAGCTTACTTAAAAAAGGTTTTTAACATGTAAACTGTTATTATGAAACTATATGTATAATAAGAGATATTATAAACTGCTAGAGATTTTTATAATATTTTCTCATGACTAGCGTCGTTATACCTGTTTTAATCCTTTGCTCTCGACGTCCTTATCGATTGGACTACAGTAATGCACTATTAACTCTGGGTAATTTTGTTACAAGTGCCTTACAGACACTATAAATTGAATTTATATTGAGAAGAATATTAAAAAGTTATACGTCAATATATCTTTATAATATCTAGAAAAATAATTTTCCACTTGTTATTTAAGAAGCCTCACGAAACGTGGCGCCTGAGAGGCGCCGCTCAGGCGTAATGGATTAATGCAGTTCCATACACTATTATCAACAGTCATAGTAGAAATACAGAAAATTGAAATTTATTTACACATTCCATGCCACTTGTACCGTTTATGGTGCACGTTGCACACGCAGTCGTTTTGTTTAAAAGCGCGGAAAAATACATTTTATGACAAATTTTACCCTTTAAAATTTATTTCATTAATACCAGTTTTTTAACTAATATCAATTAGACAAAATATCAAATAATTTGTACGACAAGTTGAGCAAAATCGGCTTGGCAGGGAACGTATTAAATAGGATCTGTATTATTACTTATTTTTAAAACGATTAATTGCTTTAAGAATGCAACGCGCCCTCTAAGAACTGATAAGAAACTTAGATGTCATTTTGTCGTGTTCGTTGTTGCACAGAGAAAGACAAACTGCACTATTTCAATTTATTTCCAAATTCTTTTAATCCTTTAAATAGTCGTCTAAACAATATTATGCTTTTTTGAAGAAAATTCTTTGAACGAAACTATATTTTTCTACTGTGCATAATGTAAATATGCATCCTGCGTACTAAATGTTTATATGTTAAAAGTATGCAATTAAAGATTTTATTTCTTGTTAAACATATGGAAGCAAATATGTATTGTTACTATGCTGACTAATTATCGACGCCTCCGTGGCGTAGTGCTTTACCCGCTTGCTTTGTAACGCGGAGTTTAGGGGTTCCAATCCCGGGCCATAGGAATAGTGGAGTCTGGGTGGTGGTAGGGTTTTTCAAACCCGCCTGGATAGCTGCCACCCCTAATGTCAATCTGCATACATTAGCATTGCTGTGTTCCGGAACCACACTTTTGAGAGTCTGCTGTATTCTGTCACTTAACATCAGGTGAAATCGAGGCCAACTATTATAGCTCATAACCAATGAAAAAACTTTTTCTTACCATTTACTCTTTCTACATTATAGGTACATTATCCATGATTGTGGTGGCGGGACCCTACACTACATCAGACAACATAGCGTTTGAACCATTGAAGGATTTAATTACATACGTGAGCACACATAAACCGCATGTAGTGATAATGACTGGGCCGTTTATGGACTGCGACCACAGTAAAATAAAAGAAAATACATTAAATGAGACATACAAAAGTATTTTTGATAAATTAATTGACAGTCTTGAAGAATTGCACTCAACCAGGTGTGTGATTAATGTTATTTATTAATTATTAAAATTTTAACCTATAACAACTATTACTTAAGTACTTAAAATTTTACATCTAAAATAGTTATATTTCTTTACAATAAAGAAAAAGATTTATTATCAAAGGCTAAACGATACGTTTGTATAAAACAATGAGGCGGTAGGTATTTAAGTAACACTACAGTTAAGTGCTCATACTACCCTTAGGTGGAAGGTATCGACGTCTGATTAGTGGTACCTGCACACATTGTCATTTTTATTTAATGTGATTTAGGTTTGTGGCCCACATAGTTTACGGTTTTGATGTTTTCGTCACGCCAATGAATGAGTTTCACATACTGTACTAACATAGCGCCAGTACTTATTTACTTATTTTTTTTGCACCATATCACTACAAAAAGGCGGATATAATGCCTAGAGGTATTCTCCTCCACTCATTCTATAGGGTTGTGAAGATACAGTAGAAAGAAAACATGCAAACATCAAAATTATAAAATTTAAATATTTCTTTTATGATGTTGGATTTAGATATTGCAATGAGAAATGTCTTGAAAATTATTATTTAATTGTACTTTTTGTATTAACAAATATATATATTTTCAGCTCATTCACCAAGATATACATTATATCAAACCACAAGGATGTTTTCCATCTGAACATCTATCCCACGCCGCCTTATTCCAGTAGACGGAAATACCCAAATATCCATTTTCTGCCAGACCCTTGCACGCTAAACATTAATGGCTTTATTGTAGGAATCACAGGAACTGACGTTCTTATGCATATAAGTCAAGAGGAAATATCACAGTAATTTATAACTTATTTGTATTGTTTGTAAATATAACAATTTTCGTCAGTGAAATAGAAATAGCAATCCCTGTCAATGTGACAAAAAGGGTTTTTATTCCATTACTATAACATTATTGTATATTAACCCTTTGCGAACGGCAGATTTTTCAGCAGGGAGTACTAGCTAGTCGGCCCAAAATTAGTTTTTCGGAGTCATTGTTCCCTAAGTGATTTAAGGTACACATATTTAAAAGGACACAAAATGTTAATGCTGACCTGTAATGTTTACTAGCGCTTAAAAATGGTAAGATTTAGCATTTGTAATTTAACGTGTGGTATTTTTCCGAACAATCACCTATATCAAGCCCTGGCTTCCGAATACGAGTATCGCAATATGTGCTTGTTTCTCGCTGTTTACCGGGGGTTTTCCTGTCCAAACATACCGCGCCATTTTTTTAGTCCCTGAACGCATTATGTGCAGCTTATTATCTACGAAAGATGTGGAAGGCTGCGCTCCAGAAGGATTTTCAACTAACTTCACAAAATTCAAATGGTTTAGCAGCTTTTTATTATTAGTGTCTTGTACTGTTTTGTACATTATATATGAGTTTATGATGCACATCTCCGTACCCCAAAAAACAATTTTCGCTACCATTTTAGCAACTTTCGCAAAACACAGTATAATGGTGCATATTATTCAACGCGATTCAAAGCTCTTATTTTTTGGTGTAATTTACGGCTACAACTGGCTTCAAAACATTTATTGCACCACCACCACCGTCTTCTTGCTGTAACGTTTTGGAGACTTGCTGCACCGTTGGTGCTCAGTATATTTTAATATATTTTTATTTGTTTATACATTTATTTCTATTTATCATATATTTCCCGATAGTAAAGTATCTCGCGAGACGACTGAAATGGCTAGCTTTGTATTAATCTCAATTTTTCTGGATTGATCTTTCGAGTGATCATGCCTCCACAGCGGCAACACCGACTTTACGACAGATAACAAATGCCGCCACATTGGCGGCACCGACTCCAAAGGGTTAATATATAGTAAATAAAATGTTTTATGATTATAATAATCGGAAAATACATTTTTATTTTAAATTTCTCGATTGCACAGATCTATTTACACTAAAATTTAGTTCATTATTTAATAATTAACATTAAAGTTTGTTATATTTTCCACAGTGGAATGGGTGGTGATAAGCTCGCACGTTTGGCGAGTCACGTTTTGAAACAGCAAACGTTCTATCCGCTGTGGCCGCCGCCGCCCAACTTATGCGTGGATGCGGCGCTCTGGGCCGCGCACGCACAAATTCCTTACACACCACACATTCTAATATTACCTTCAAACTTTAGATATTTTATTAAGGTATTCTCAAAAATTGGCCATTAAAATCGTTATTTATGAAAACGTCCACTGGTACTTAATATTCAATTTTCTTTTTGTTTTAAAATCTATTTTGTTGTGTCTAATGAATAAATTGCTTACATTCTAAGTATTCTGAAAATAAGACGGTGTTAGGAGTTACATTAATTAGAAGATATTTTAAATGGTTATTTAATATATTTTTTTACAGAAAGTTAATGATTGTGTCGTCATAAATCCTGAACATCTCACCAAAGGATCCGGCGGCGGCACATTTGCAAAAATTGTTATTTGCAACGACTGTGCTCTACCAAAAAGCATAGGGGCGCAGATTGTACGCATTTGAGTAAAGAATAAACAATTTATCAGGTGAAAAACTGTTATTTATACAAAAAAATTTTACGGAAAACGTTTAAATCTAATCTAATAAATCTTACATTTAGTAAAAAAATAACATATTTTTCATTCATTGTAAATAATATCATTTCATTGCGGAACATAAACGGGGTCGTTCAACGAGACGAGACCGCCGAGTTCCGATCGCAAAGCCATCTGTATACCCAGGAGAGGAGAGTTTCCGACCGACTTACGTTCTTCGGCGTTAGGGATTTGCCGGTAACTGCAATTGTGATAACGAGGTATTATTACCCAATTAAGATCGTTCAACGTATATACACGCCAGTTTAAATATGTACCGGGAACAATTTTCGTACATTTTTAGGGTAAAATAAAAAAGATACAATTGACATGTATGCGGAAAAGTACCAATTTCCTTAAAAAAAATAATAGGATTCTTTACTTTATATTTAAGCATGGAAACTTGTTATTCCTGGCTTTTTATTTTAAAATTAAATTATACTTTTTACAGCCAAAATGAAATAGTGTTAAGGTGAATAGTAAAATAGTCACTTCTGATATAATTTTATAGCGTAAAATGTCTTACGTTCTTAAAGTTTTTAATGGCTCCGCTTCCGAATGACGGTTACCGGTCTCTGGATCAATTGTAGTCATAACACATCTGAAAACATCGCGAGAATTTGATAACATTAACTTTGTTTTCAGTTAGGACATCGTCAGTTCTAGGTTTACCTTCCGCAGGGTTTTATAACTTCAAATATATTTTCGCCAATTTTAATATATTTCCAATTGTCTTCTTCAAACGCGTTTGCTCCAGCCAAGAGGAAATTTGGTCTAAATCTAACAGGAGTAACTTCACAGTCGTTTAAGCGACTGTTTAAATCGTTCACTGATGCTTCGTTCATTAAACTGTAAGGCACTTCGTCCGGCAAAGCCCCCTAAAATTATAAAAAGCATGTTATATAGTATTTGCAGTAATTATATCAAACTCTTGGTACGGAAGTCACTTATAAAAATAAAAAAAAAATCGACTACATAACGTAATAATTGTATCTTTAACATTATAAAGACATTTTTCAATAAATACCTTAAAATGGATGTTATGATATAACCTGTTCATCTTGTCTAAATCTGAAAGTATCATTTTTTTTACAATGTCAAAGTTTTAAATGCTTCTGATAAATTATATTTTTGCATAAGTGACAGAGTTGCACCGGGAGTGCTTTATAGTAATAATCATTCATAATTAATAAAATAATTTTTTAGATTAGTTTTTTTATACTACATTATCAACAACAAGCATCAATTTCAGAAGACGTTAAACGAAAATAAGACAGGATAGTCGCCAGGCGTGTTTGAAAAAAACTGTTATCCCAATTCCACCATTTTCGTGCGCTTTCAATTTTGTCAGTGTATTATTTATCATTATCAGCACGCTCGCGAGGGGATAAAAACCTCGTGTGTTAGCCGCTGGGCTAAATCAACTAGGTTTCTAGCCTTCTAGTTATAATTAATATTTTTGATGAACTCTGTTTACTATCTACGGCCTCATTGTCGCTTAATATCAGGTGAAATCGAAGCCAAGTGTTAGCATATAACCGATAAAAAATATCTAGAGGATTTAGAAAAATAAGACATTACACTTACCGTATCATTTTTCGAGAACGTGTGAAATTTAGTAAAAGATTTATTTAATGGACGACTCTTTTGAGAAGCGTAATATACTAATCTGAACTTTTTATTATGTCTCTTCAACAATCTGAAAACATTGTTTTACTACAGCGTAAATAAATTTGTAAGAAAAATAAATAAATACTAAATCAATGCTATTTAACAATATACACAGTAAAATATATAAAAAAAACATTTTTGGAAGTAATAAATGACCAAGTGTTGCTGTTTGTCTACTAAAGCTGTTTGCATTCACAAATTTATACCTAAAGAATTGAAAAATACCACCTACTTAGAATACCACTCAGCTGCCTCTTCACCACAATCATATACATTCACGGTGACGCCAAATATTGATGCTCTTTCTGATTTCTGAAGTTTGACCACCTGGAAAAAATATCATAAATTGGTTGGTAATGTATAGTCAAATATAATTCATTAATAAGAAAACTTAAAAATGCAACTCGATTATTCAGGAACGTAATGCTTAATCACAGAATTTTTACCTTGAAATAATTCGAATTGCATTAAGCGACGTTATATTTAACTATTACCTCCACTAAGTTAATCTGCAATGGTTTCATAACACTATGTTCTAAAGTAAGAACAGAACTTTTTAAAGTTGGTTGCACCTTCAGGAGCTCGGGACAAACACGTCCCGTAATGAAGTTATATTTTTCGTCGACCACCATCAACACTCTGTGAATTCGTTGTCATGTCTTTTTAAAGAACTTTTATAACACTATAGTAACTTATATATAATAAATAAATGTAAGAAATTACAATAAATTCGTCAAAATGTGTTATTATTATGATATTTTTTTCAATTTCTATGTAAGACTCCTTCATCTAATGAAGATAAATAGCTCCGTTACTTAATAGTACGTAATTACAAGTAGAATGAAATTATCAAGAATACAAATTAATTTTTTTAATCTAAAATTTTAAGAATATAAATAAGTCTGTTTCAAAATTTTGTCGTCAGTGGCATCGCTTTTTGCTTATCTGATTATAATGTGGTTTTCGCTTATCATGATATATAGTTTATTTTATCAGAATCTGTTCAATGATATAAAGGTTTAAGATATGACAACGGAGTTTGTAAGTGCTAGCTAGTAGCTTATAAAATTTAAAAATCTAAATATAATAAAATTTACCTGTCCCTTAGCCAACTACCATCTTTAAGTCCTAATATTGTACACTCGGCTTCATTTAAAATTACGGGAGCACATGATTTGATTGGATACACAGAAATGTTTTTCAGTGTACCAACTTGTTTCCACTGCTTAGGCAGTTTAGGTTTTATCGAATCAAGATAAACATTGTATACATAGTACGCAGCACCGAGAGCACCAACTGCTGCAATTGTCGCACTAGCATAATGGACTGAAAGTTGATAATTATTTATATACTGCAATTTGATAAAAAAATATTGAGTTTATGAAGTAACCTGTAAATTATTATATCTTATAAATATGACAAGTCCCAATAGACTTTTGTTATGAAGCCTTTAATACAATTAGATATGTATGTATAAATCAGAGTCGTGTTAATCATACAAAATAAAGATGACGTATTTATACAACAATAATATCGACGTTTGAGTTGGTTCATGAAAATTATGAAAATTATTTAGATCATTTATTCTCAAAGCAGGGCTCACACTCAACAAGAGGCCACTTTGAATTTTAATTAGTGCAATTTAAGAAAAATGATACTTACAGACATCTTTATGTAATGATAACCAAAACCCGAATTATTTATTTGCATAATGATTTTTTTAATTACCATAGTAAAAAAGAGGACGAGAAACACTAATTAACCTGTTTTTAAATTCCTTGATAAAGTAAACCTAAACGGCATGTTCTTTACGTACATATGTTATTAAAAAAATAAAGCTTTAACCTACCTCCGCCCATTGCAATAAAAGTATTTGGATTAAGTTTAGGAATTACAAGCCTTATTTAATGTATAAAACTAAAATGTTGGTTGATATATAAAGAATTTATTCATTGTAAATTAATATTTCCTCTGCGAGGGATAGTCTTATTCAAACCAAAAATGATAAAAAATTTATATCATTTTATATAAACTTTATTGTAATAACAGATCTGTGTTTTCAGATCAAATTGACTTTTATAAATAGTATAAAAGTTATATAAAAATAACATTATTCTTGTTACCTTTGTCAGACATGATAGCTGCGACAAAACAACCAAAAATCGCTTATTAAATCGGCATTAAGGCACTAAAGTAATAACTCGCAGAAAACTGCGAGCACTCGAATGTTTATTCATGTATTATAGACGTCAGTGTGACTCGGTGGCGGGTCGAAGAGGGTATCGCCCGCACGAGTTTTGAAGCATAACCCTGACGTATTTACAAAACTTAATACCAGGGTTTCCTTCCAATAGCAATTAATACGTTTTAATATGTTGCTCTAAATATGCATCGTTGTAGCTGCCATTGATTGTTTATTTCGAAAGTTATTCATATGTTTTCTGAAATACTAGAATTTTAAAACATAATTTTTTAACCTTGGTATTGAGTTAAAAAGTACAAATCGTGCCAAGATCAATCACTATTATTATCGATGTCGGAATTGAAATCTTGTCCCATCTAGTTAAGAAACATAATTGTTTAAGCCCTGGGAAAATACTAAAAACCTGTTTGTGTTAAAAACGGCCTTTGTATTGCTTAGATTTATTAACCTGACAGTTTTTAATACTTAGAACGCAAGCACATACACTTAAAAACGAATACTTGCTACCGAAGCTTGCTAGAGCTAATATTATTATCTAAAAATTAGAAGCAAATGCTCTTGTCAGCGGAGTACTTTTCAATTAAATATATAGACTTTCCTTAATTTATTTATACGACACAAATAGCATCTAGATTTTATATCATCTATATAAGTAATTCCTTGAAATAAAGATAAATGAACGTGTTTTCAATAAAGCGTTGCCTTACGTACGTATATGAACATGATACAATAGTACACTAGTTTAAATAGAATAATACTGTAAATAGATTAAAACACTTTCATTTTATTTCTCCTCTTTAGGGTTCATAAATATTTTTAAAATTTTGTGAAAACATATCAGCACATAACTGTTATTATTGGAACACGGTAAAAGGTTATCGTAGTCACATAAATAGGAACAGAAAGATATCCGTAAATCTTCTTATTGTCATCGATTAAAAAGACCTGATAAATACTTAATAGATTTTTTAATTATAGGTAAAATCGCTATAATTGAATCTTTTATTCAAAATAATAAGGATAAAAACGGTTCAGTAGCACAAAAATTACTTGTATTGGTTTTACGTCGTGGAAAGGTTAAGGTCTGTTACCTGTGAATGGTGTCAATTTACATGCTTATTAATATTAATGCATATTTATATATAACGCTTCTGCGTTAAAAACAATTTAGAGATATTACTATTATTTATAAACAATTGTGCGTACTTTGCACTTTTCATTTATATGATTTTACTCGTAAACTGTATCGTAGATAACTAAATTCAATGTGAATTTGTCAATATGACAATATGTCATGACGTTGATATAAAGGCGAATTCAACGTGTATTGTCTACATGAATATCTAGGTCTATTTAATTTATGAAAATGTTCAATTAGAATAACTTTTTACAGTTATATTGGAAGTACTGGAATTAATGATTATATTTAAGTCACAATCATGGTCTTATTAACAAATGATGAGGTAAGTGTTACTATTTAAAAATTCGTGTTAATGAATCAAGTTATTTATGAATTAACTTTAATTTCAGTTTCTAACAGAACTTACGAAGCTATTTCAAAAAGCTCGAATCACAGGATCGGTAACAATGATTATGAAAAGATGTAAGTATTTTAACGTCAATAGATAATGAAATGAGTTAATTACTTTTGTATTTACTATTTCCACCTTTCTGATTATGTAAAATTATGATATGCAAAAATTACCCCTGTTTGTTATAGACGATGGACGCACAAAGCCCCATCCTCGCGATGGTACACCTGCAGTACCTAACCCTCAATATAAATGTTTAATACGAGCCCAAACAGGCAGTAATAAAATATCAACAGTGATAGATCAAGAAGATGTAGAGAAATTTAGTACTGCATACTCAAATTTACTGAAAACAAGTGTAAATGGGCTCAAGCGGTTAAAGAAGCCTAAGAAAAAAGCAATTGCGGCTCAGTAATATGGCAACAGACTAAAGTTATTTGTGGCAATATAGTGAGGAAAATATATTGATGAGATATGCCTCTGTGACATGCAAGTTGACAGGACTTTCCATTAAACTGTGCTTACCTTCTATTGAAATATTAAGAGTTAGATCCCATCAATTATAATATTGCTAATAACAGTGGCACAGTTTATCCTTCACCATCTGTCCAATGCTATGATGTATATTATAAAACAATAAGATAAGTTTTTTCATTAAAACATTGCAATTAAATGATGGTCAATATTATTTTTAAAGGTATTTTTCACTTTTTACATTTATTTTTCTTTTTATTTAAAACAAGAAATTGAGTATGTCATGAAGACAATTGCTTTAATATTATTATGTATTGTAGATATATTACAATTTGCTCTTTTACTTTATATAATTTGCGAATAACGAAATTTGCGAATCTATTACTTTATATAATTTCATCAGAGAACTTTGAATTTGTCACAATTTTTTTTGTTAATGTGATAATTTTTATTGCTAATCTGAATTACGGTATAGTAGCTAAACAAACAGATTGATGTTTTGGTCTCTGCAAGTTTTTTTACAAACTTTAAAATCATTAAGAATTCAAAATCAATATTGGTAACAATCAGTCGCACATAACAAATAAATTATATGAGCTAGACATCCTTTAGTTGTAAACAGAAAAACTTAAAATTAAGTTGCAGCATTTATTACATGTAACTTCATATACAGCATAATGTAATTTTTATAAATTTACGATTATCACTATAAGACCAATGGACATATACCTATTTTTTTTCTTATCTAAAATAATATGTCGAGCAATGGCTAAATAATATCATAAGTTGCTTCTTATAATTACAGATGTATAATTTCAGTTACAAAAATTTTTTGTGTCCTTATGTTATTTTATTTAAAATTGTAATGAATTTAAATTTCTAATGCATACCTATAATTTACAAAAATATTGCCTCAGTAATACTTGTTATGCATAAAACCAAATATAAGATAAAGATAAAAATTTTAATAATTAACTCATAACAAACAAGAAGTTCCAGTAAATTCTAATGTGCAACATAAAAATACTTTTTATTTTTCATACTGTTTTCACGTGTTTGGAATTTTCAAACATTTCATATTTGTTTAGAACAAGTAAACTTGTTAGATGTCTGAATGCATGCAATGAAAAAAATGCCTGAAATGTAATATTTCAGACACTAGTCAAAGAATTAACTATAAGTATTGGATGGAAATATAACATTGGATTTAAATAAGATCAATAATAAACCCAATTAAGGAATAAAAATGCAAAACTGCATATATCCTATACAATTATAGATTAAATCTGTCTATAGAGACTAAACACACAATCAAACAAAAGTTTGTTTATAGGACATCACATCATGCTTAGAAATTATGCATTGAAAACAATAATTAATAAAATATATACACAACTATAAATTACACCTTTGTATATAAAAATCCCCTATAATGCATAGATCATTTTTTATCATAAAATATTAAGTTTTATAATTTACATTACTTGTCGCTCTAAAGATTTCATTGAATATTCTGAAACACTAATTAAAAACAAAGATTTCTTATAATAGTGACGAAGAGTTGGAAAATGTTCGACAATTCTCATTAATCACTAAATTGTCATAAAAATGGAAGCATGTATAGTATTGTCTCTAAAAACAAACAATTTTCAAAATAACTACATTACATATATTTGTTTACTATATTGCACTGTATTATATAATAAACAATAATAATGAACTAAATGAGTGATCAATTGTGTTGATTTAAATGTTTAAAGGAGGTACTCTTTTTGACGTATACCTTCTATTTATTATTAAAATATGCTAAAATATATTCAATTAACATCATAAAGTATAACATTTTAAGTGGCATCATTAAAATTATTTTATGTATAATTTACTTCACACCTATTGTAGAGTCGAAAATTGATAATATGTTTTTATATGAGTAATAATGGTAGGACAATAATTTGTAGTTTCAATATACTGTTTATCATTGTTTTTGAATTTGGATGGTGTTAGAATGCCCGTAATATGAATATGAGATCTATTTAGCATGAGTAGATCTATATATATATATATGTTATTAATTTTTATATGTAGTAATAGAGCCAATACGGATTGTTTTGGATATAAATATATATAAATTATGTACAAAAGTAATGTGGCTACAAAACAATATTCTTTGACGTAAGCCGTTTAAGGCAGGCATTCCTGACTTGATCGTTGCCTATACGTTCGGCCTCCTGTAGCACTCGCCGCAGGTCGTTGGTGCGCTCGTGTCTTGCTGCTAGTATATACGCGCTACTCACGTTGCGGCACACCAAGTAGCACGATATCTGATGTGAATGAATATTAACACGCAAATTATTTAATAAGTTTTTTAAAACCAAAATTTACTGCTTCAATGAAAAATCGAAAATTTAAATGCTCTAACTTTTTAAATTTTGAGTAATGTTCGAATATCAACTAAAATTTTAGACAACTACATTAGATAAGCTTTAACTTGGTTCCAGATACTATGATATTCTTATAGCGGATTAAAATCTGCATCCTTACATATTTAAGTCGCATTACATACCTTAGTCTTTTATATATATAATATTGAACGCAAATTACAAAACAAATTAAGTTTGTTACAGCCACTATGGGTGCCGTGGGAGCTAATATTGAGATAAGACTATCATCTATACATTGCCACCAATATATTTTTTTTAACAGCTGCCATTAATAAGTTTGTACCATAGAAACGTGTTCTAAAATACCTTGATAGACACGCTGTGTATATCCGCAATGATGACTTCCGCTTGCTCGTCGTGTAGTTGCCCGCGGGCCTCGCACCGGGCCACCACCGCACTTACGCCAGACTCCAACACTTGGTCGCTCATGAGGCTACATGTTATATAGATGTTATTACTAGTAAACAGTGTAGTCTCTTTACACCAGTGGTTCCCAAACTTATTTTGTCTACTGCCCACTTTGAGAATAAATATTTTTTTAGCGCCCCCATT
>DWQX01001233.1:0-29949 GCA_018245475.1 Pharmacophagus antenor | reverse complement strand
TTTAATCATTTGTAAAGAAACTCCCACGAGGGGGTTTCTTTAAGAAATAACTTCACATGTATTTCAGTTTTTTATTTGAAATCATATTTTCAGGCAGAGAAAAGAGCACATCATAATGCATTAGAACGGAAACGAAGAGATCACATAAAAGATAGTTTCACCTCCCTGAGAGATTCTGTTCCTGCCTTGCAGGGAGAGAAAGTGGTATGTAATGTAATGTCACTTTCAATTTCTAACATTTTCAATAGAAATAAAAATCTTAATTATTAAATATTGATTACATGTAATAATAATTTATTGGATTGTTATCATATTTTAACTATTATTATTATGCGACTTGCTTTAACCCTTTGAGTACTGAATTATTTGGAGACTTATGCATATATAACATATCTAATTTGTTGCGATCTGGATTAATATGTAGGTGTAATACATTTATTTGGAATGTACTTATATTGGTGATATAAATATATTTTTGAACATTTCAATTACAAAATTTAAATAAATAAGTAATTGAAACAAAATAAAAATATTTATAAAGAGCAAGAACAAACTTAAAGTCTAATAATTTTGTACCTTGTGGTATTTTTCAAAACGTGTTATTTTCATCATTTTCACTCTCTAATTCACTGTAATCATTATTATGATACAGCTTCAATTCTACTTCATTGGAACTATCATTTTCGCTGTCATAAAATGATTTTTTTAATTCAGACATCTTAGAATAGTGTATCAAAAAAAAAAACAGGGATAAAATAATAATTATTTACAATTGTAAGATGTGGAAAACAAAGGTTAGGTAATTGTTTGTAATCTACGCCAACTAGGTGGGGTGGCGCAAAAATCAACAAGTACTACTCAAATTCAGATGAAGAGTCAGACTCATCCTGTAAGTTCGCCCAAGTAAACAGATAAAGAGTCTCACTCATCAAATTTACTCAAAGGGTTAAGCTAATTCTACTTAAACTACTACAACTAATTTTGCTTATAGACAGCATACAGTGATTATATATAGAGATTAACATTTGTAAATGTTTTATTTAAATTTAATATCTTTGTCTCAATCAATTTAATATCTAGAAATCTAATGTCCTCCCTACATTTGGAGATGCTGTGCGAATCATTATGGTACCTGAGAGGTGCTTAAGGCGCAAAGGGTTAGAACTAGCTTATACTATTTCCTGAATCCAATTATTATTGATAGAATATATTATAGTCATATAGTAATAATTGGTTTTGTGGCATTCCTGTTTTTAAAGTCAAGTCTATATTAAGAAAATTATGGTCCTGAAAATTAAATTATCTCTATCCAATAAAAGTACTAAAGTAATTTATAGAAAAATATACCCTTTATGGGTTATGTGTAAAACATTTACATACCTTATGTGTGTTGTTATTTATCAGCTATGGGCTAACACTTAGCTTCGATTTCACCTGATGTTTGGTGAAAATGAGGCCATAGATGATGAAGCATGCTTACCCAGAATATTTGACTGCCGGATCACAGCAATGCTGTTATGGCAGCAAATTGACATTGAGTGTGGTCACTAGCCAGACAGGTTTGAACAATCTCCCCACCATCTAGAGTCCATTGCTCCCTTAGCCCGGAAATCGGTCTCGGGACCTCCGCATTACAAGACAAGAGGGTAAATAACTGTATTGAAGAGGCAGTCAACAACAAAGTGTTTCAGTCAATAATTATATTAAAAGCATCACACATAATTTTATCCAGTGTCTCTTAATACCAACTCAAATATACACAATGTTATAACCTATGGTGATTTTTTTGCTCTTTACATCTATATCACTGTCAAGATATTGTACCAATTATAATTTATTAATATTATTTTACACCATTGCTTTAGTAGGTACTATACAGGGCTTTTCAGTTTGTATCAGGATACTTCTATCTTATTCAACCTGTTCACAATAATCCTTTATAACATTATTCACATAAGATGAGCAATAACAAAAACTTGGTAAAACAGGGAAAACATGGTTTCATAATATTTTAATTTGTGTATACAGTATATAGTACAGATCAAGTAGTGACAATGATGTGACAAATCTGTACTACTATTTACTATTGTAAAACAATTAGCAAATATAAATGAATACTTAAAATTTCTTTAACATGTTAAGTGCTCGTTCTGTTTCCAAGATCCATTCAAGCCCAGACTCAGTGGGCAAGTGGTTCACAAGTGTTGTAATAAATTACACTAATATTTTTTTTATATAATATATTTTTTTAATTTTGATTGATTAGAAACCAATTTAGGGTAAGCCAAATATTTAATTTTACATTAGTGCGCCTAGAACGACACGCGCGGTCGTGTAATATGAACCAAAAGTCTGCCTTTGGTCCCTGTGAACTGATCAGACTTCAATGGATAGTCTAGCATGGGTCTTTTTACCCAAGGGACAGGAGTGGTACTTGACGTGGAATCAAGAAAATTTGTGCGATCACTTATTTTTTTTTAATGATCTTTTTTTTACATACTTACTTTGCATAAAGCACCCACCGCCCCAAAGAATTGACAAGAAACTCAGGTTTTTGTTTTGTAATATTATACATAAGGAGTATGGAATGTACAATTTAATAATAACTATTAATTTCCGAAAATTATCATCTTAATAATAATAAAATTAGTTTTATAAAACATTAAATTCTTTATTACATAAATTATAATCATTTATTAAATTATCACTGCAACCATTGAGGCTTGTTTTTTATTATAGTTAATTATAATTGTTTTTAAAATACCATATTTATAGTATAATTTATTTTATATCTTTCACTTTGATGACTGGGGCATTTCCATAATCTGTACAATAATAATAGGAGGATTTACTTTAATATTTTTTCATATTCCCTTTAACTGTATTTACAAAAAATAATTATAAATTTTTAATTTGTTCTTGTTTTAATACATAAATTAAAAACTTTCAATTATTCAATAAAATTAATTACAGAGTAGTAATCATAGTTTCATATTGTACAAATAAAGTGTAATTCTACTTATTCATTTTTCATCTAGTCATGATATCATTACAAACAAAATTGTGTGTTGTGAAAAAGTATTATCGTAATAAGTATTATCATCTAATAGAAAGATTTTCATGTACTATGTTATGATGTAAAAACTGAGAGGGGTGCATGGAGGCAGATATGGTGGTAATCTCTGATCTGCTTTTAATACAAATTGTTTAAAAAATGTTGCAAGCTCTAGTACCTAAACGAAATTCTGATGCTTTTTATAGTCGATGTTGATAGATCTATAAAAAAATCCTTTAGTTCCTTTTTGGGTATAGTTAGGTATTATTTAGGATTTTAGCTAATAAAAATCTGACACGACCATATTGTTAGTAGAGAAGTATTTAGGACGTGAATAGTTAGTTTATTATTCATGATCTTAGCTTATTGTAATATAATGATTTACGTCAGAAACTTCATTACTACTAATTGTTTTTCACTGCGATTGATATCCAATAATATTGTAAATGAGATTAAAAAAATATTTGTACCTACAAATATACAGTAACAATAAAGGTTTAGGAATGACTAATAAATATTGTACATAAGTGATGAGAACAAGATTATATTAGGCAAGCAAACTGACATCTAATTTATAACGTTATAAGTACCTTCTTTTTATAGTGAATTAAAACGAATCATTATAACTCTGTAGATTATTTCAATTGTTTTTTTACTTTCTCAGGCTAGCAGAGCACAAATTTTAAAAAAGGCGGCTGAATACATTCAATTTATGAGGCGAAAAAATAATTCTCACCAACAAGATATTGATGACCTAAAACGGCAAAACACTTTGCTGGAAAATCAAAGTAAGTTAATTATTTATGATTGTTTACATTTTGTATTTTTTACGAAACAGCTATGAGACAAGCATTAATTTCACTGAGTTTTCTGGCCAAAGAGTTGTTTTACATTATTAAATAATGTAAAACAATTACAATTTCTCTTAAAATCTACTACATTTGTATATAGTTATTTAAATTATTTTCTATAATTTTGTTACTACTAGAACATTCAAAATATGATATAATAATAATTAAGAAATGGTGAAAATATTTCCTGATTTAAATCTTTTCTTTAAATTTTAAATGCCTAATTTATAACATTACTAATGTTTATTTTATTTAAGAAACATTAAGGAAATAAATTGTTCTGAAACAAATTAGATAATTAGATATCGATTAAATAAATGCTTGTGTTTATACTAACTTTTCAGTTTTTTATACTCTTGGCCAAGAGTCTGGTTTAATTCATTAAGGTAAAAGTTGTGAGTTATTTTTTATTATAATACATCAATTGGTGTTGTTGTAAGCATTTTTATGGTATAAAGTTACAAAAAGTTATTTTTAATACTTAGAAATTACTAAAATTTTCCATAGTTTTGTAACCATTTTCAAAGGTGATAAAGAGGCTATTCTTTGTCTTTTTGTAAAGTAAAAGCATTAGAAAAAGTTCGTGCTACTGGCAACTACATGGAAGCTCACGAGCTTGGACTTGGAATCAAATCAGAGGGTAGTTCACATGACACCGACAGTTCCGATGGAGAAGGTACCACGCGACGTGTGAAGAAATTAAAAATTAATGGAGTTAATGTATAATTTCACATAAACATGCAATAGTGTAAATTAGTTAAGCTCATCATGTTGGACTTTACATATATTGTTAATAAAATTTCAAAATACAACTCCAGTGACGGTAATAATTTTTAGTGTTCCCAAGTAAGAAAACTACACTTAATTTAGTTTTCACTTACAATTGTATTAAATTAATTTTCTACATTTTTAATTATAAAAATCTAGATGTTACAGAGTAAATAGTTATTTTTGTTGTTGTAAGTACTATTGTGCTATTGTCGTTGGGTAAAAAGACATAATAATTTTCACAGTTTTAGTTAAGTTGATTGTAAATATTTTTCACTAACTTTGCAACTATAACACCATATGGTTGTTTTATTTTATCGTTTAAGTGAAATGAAAGAATTTGATTCTTTTTTTCTGATTAAACTAAAAAATTCGACGTAAAGTTTATTTGTTAAGATTTAGTCTTCTAGAATAATCAATTCCGGCTTCTATTGAACTACTTGCCAGTCATATGTATTTATCCTTGGCGTTAACATAGTCCATTAGTTGAAATAGATCAACTGAGATCTCATAAGCAATCTTTATATATATACACACACACACACATACATTCTCTCCATTGTCTTATATACAGCATATTTAATAATAGAGACAATATCGTCATATTTCTTGATATCATATTATTAAAGGTTTATCATTATTAGGTCTTGTTTGTTACTTTATGTGGATGTTGGATATGTATAATACTGGAGAAACTGAGAGGTAAACGTGTGAATGAGATAGCTTACCTAGTGTTATGTACAGGCATGTCTACGAGTGACTAGTGTTGTGGATTTTTTTTTGTTTTTAGTAATTGCCTTAATGCTCTTTTGTATGCTACTTACTCGTAGCATTACCTGTACTTAATACTCAATTTCTATTTCATAAACTTCTACAAAAAAAAACTTAATCGTTTTCGCCATTAAAGTCAAATTAAATTATATTTCACCTTGTGTCATGGTTTTAAGTGATGTATATTTATGTGATGCAAAAAGATTATAGAAAGATAAATTGAGCGGTTAATAAGTTTTTCAATTAATTTGCATCTATGTAATGGAGTATATGTGTAAAATAAATATCAATTATTATAAAATTAACCAAAATGCATCATATTGATATATTTTTCAATGACATCAAAAAGCAGTCAAAATGTTTTAGATTGTCTGCATTTGTTGTGTCATCGGAGTGCCTAGGGAATGAATATTTTCGATTTTTTTTTATAGAGTATGTATTTTACATTTACTCAAAAATTCAACAGAATATATAATAAAAATAAGAATTACATTTACGTTATTATTTACCTTTACAGAATAATATTTTAAGAGAAACTAGTAAGCAATAAATAATATTATATAGTATAAAAGCACTTGATGCATTTAAGTGAAATGTTTACGTAGAATTTATGTAGCAGCAATGATCTATGGTACTTCGTTATTCGATCATATAATCATATAAGTCTTCATACATTGTAAGTTTTGCAATGGAATACCTAACTTTTCTCTTTTTCTTTATTCGTAGAATAATAGCTATTAACACTGTGTTGTTGATTTTATATTTGAATACTTTACAAATGAAATAGCTTCTGATCGTAGTATTAATCCAAAATTCTATTTAGTTCCTAGTTGTATTTGAAGTTTCTTAAGAGATTTTTAAAATACGAAATATGTTTCTATGGGATTCATGCTAGAGAAAAACCCGTTTGTACTTTTCTTTTATTGTAAATCTTGTAAAAATGAATAGTTAGTTGCGTTGTTCTCCAAATTCATTGCACACTATATATTAGAGAACCCAAATTTGTTTGTCCTTAAATTTTTGTAATATGTTGTATGTTGTCTCATAGTTTGATTTTTTCTTAAAATGGTACAATATTTTCAAAAACTATAGCAATACTGTATATATTTCAACTAATATTTAAACATTTCAGCTACATTGTAATTATATTCTTTATTTGTTCAGGAAGACTAAATGAATAAATTAAAAATATATATTATAATCTGTTTTTATTTAATGCATAATTATACATATATAATGCGTGAAACATCAAATTTATTTACATTTAGCAAAAGCTTGTGAATGTTTATATCATAATGCATTTACCAGGGTTTATTATTCAATTGCATTATATGACTTTTAATCGATATCTAAATACTATTTAGATTATATAGTATTATTGAGATATAAATTAAGAGTCAATAGATGGCGTTATTGTAAATAATCTATAACAAGTACTAAGAAGAAATTACGTGTAAAAATTTATGCTACAAAGGAAGCGACTTATAAAAACCTGTTTAATTATCTCATAAAGGCTTATCGATCGATATCGAATTACTAAGTTTAATGTTTACGTTGCATGACAAGAATACAATTTGTTATGTGGTCATTTTGATATTAAAAACATTCGTATACCTAAAAAATCTTTATTAGCGATAAAACATGTTAACATTAAATATTAAAATATTTACATCTTAATAAATATCAAAAATATCACCTCATATTGCAGTCAGAAAAACATCACACACGACGAGTTTAGTTCTGTGAAAGAAAGAAATGCAATGTGAAATACATTAATTACAAACAATATTCTGTATAATGTGAATTCTATAATGTTACTAATAGTTATACATTTATGGAGAACTTTTATTTGTACAGCTTTCTTTTAGTCATTTAAGCCTGTATCATATTATAGTAATTGCAGCACGGTAACAATATCTGCAGTATAATTATGTATTATGCAAAGTGTATTATCAAACATTTATACTTGAAAGATTTTTGAAGAACTTCATCTTTAATTAAATACAAATTCGATATTAAATAAAAGAAAACTTACGCTCAATTCAGTTTCTGTTGTTCATTTAGGGTTTATATTTTCTGAAGAATTTTATTTAAATTCTTTACTGTAAACAAAAGGCGTTGATTCGGTAAGTTTAAAAATAAATAACAAATTTCATATTAGTATTGTACATATATAAAATAATAAATGCAATTAACGTCATATCATTTATACTTTAATTGCCCATGTCCGTGTGAATACGTAAAATTAAACTTTAAAAGGTTGAATAATACTAACTCTCTTTACTTAAAACCTCGTTTTGTTCTTTAAGTGCTCGCACCGATTCTATGGGAATCACTTCGTTATTTTGTATTAAATCCCGTGTGGCTGTTAACATCATCCTTACCGACAGCTGGAAAAGGAAATTTTTCAAATAATTTTAAAATTCACATCTAACAAATACCTTAAATAATTACAACTCTTATTATCGATTAAGAATTTTATTTTGCACTCGTTAAATAATTTAATTATTATTTAATAATCTAATTCAGTTAGCACAGATAATATTTTAGTTTTTACACATGTTTTATGGTTATTTTAAGATACTATTAATTTTATGAATTAATTGATGTTTATATTACCTTTTTTTTTTAAATATAAAGCTAAGTTGGCACCAATTAATGAAGAAAAAAATAAAAGTTTATAATTGCTTCCAAAAAAGAAGTGCGAGGTGGTGATACATACCAATAGAACATCTATATGTCGTCCCCCAACCAACAAACACGCTTCCATAATCATCCGTTGTTCTTTTTTTGAAATTGCGAGTCTTGTTCTTTTTTGTTTCTAAAAAAAATAATTACATTATTTCCCAAACAAAATACAATAGAGTATTAAATATATGTCTGCATATAAATAATATGTTGCTCTAACTTGTTAACACAACGCAATTGTTAATAAAAACCTTATTATATTTATGTTAAAAACAGAGATATTTTTAAGGACGATGATGTTAATGGACATGTGAATACATTATTAGGATCGTAAAGTTGTTGAATATTACAAATATAATTGATTATATTTCCCCTAGCAATGAGTCGTCTGTTAGTATCAATTCTTGAAAGCTCTTTTAGTACTAAACTCCCGCAGCATTATTACATCGATATTGTACAACTATCGCGATTATTCATCGCCTTTTATAGTAATAAAATATAACCACACAGCACGGGGAAGAAATCAAAATGTGTTTCAAACCATAAGTTGATTTAACTTTCTTATGCTTACCTTGATAATTATCTTGCGATTCATTCGGGACGGCATTGCTGGCCTATTTCTCGATGATCTTGGGTTATTTTTTTCCTTCAATGAAAAGTAGTAAACTTTTAGGAATGGAAGAAATTAATAAATAAACATTAGGGGAAATCATTATTTCAGATTTACACTAATTAAAACATTAGTTTGGACCTATATCAACAGATGTGACTGTTGTCGAAGCACAAAATAAATATTAAAAGAATTAGAATAGGATATCGTGTCCTAAATATTTGATTTACAAACAAAAAATACAAGAAATAACGACTTACCGTAAGCAACATCATTATTGTGTCTTAACGTATTGAACAGAAGTTAGTAACTGAGCTAATTACTATTAACTCTTCCTTAAATAGGCGTATTGTCCTGCATTCTATCCCCTCCACAATTTATCCGAAAAAGGAAATGGTAAGAACAGGTAAAGTTTATAAGAAGACTTTAACAATAAATATTTGTTGAACCAATTTAGAACAATATAGCAAAAATCTAATTTTAAGTAGTTAATATATAATAAACTTTTGTCAAGTTTCGGAAAGGTTATATAGGAAAGAGAATTCTTATCAATGTTTTCCGCGAGGGTATTTTTAAAAGACTGCTGTTATTTCTGAAGAGTTGTAAGTAGTCGTAGATTATTAATTTACTTAATATAATTTTCTTTAAATAATTAAGTCAAATTTATTTCCTACAAAAATATATTTTAAGTAAATTGAAAAGTCGCAAATTGTATATATTTTTCGATTCAATGTTTTATTCCATAAATAAAATTAAATGAAATTTTAGATGTTGTGAAAACTGCAAATGTAAGTCGTGAATACACCTGTAATATAGAAGTTTTGGGTCTTTTATCTTAACTTGATATTGTAGTTTTAGATTTATAAAACATGTTTTCCGAAAGGTCCCTCTTCACAACAAAAGGAACAACAATAGAAAATATTTTAAATGAACTCTTGTGAACCTAGTATACTTAGTAAATAAATCTTAATATTAATAATAATTTGTGTACTGTTAGTGCTTCAAAATAAGAGATAAAATTATACGATATATGTTATAAATTGTATATCAATAATAAACACGGTCGTCGTTTGTCATCATACGATATAAATAACTTTAATAAGGTGAATTTTTAATTATTTCTTACTAATTAATTCTTTAATTATCACAGGATATGTTAAAACAATGTAATGGACAAATGTTTACTTAATGTAGTAATTATATTAATGATGTAGTAGTCATAAATGCTAATCATTTATTAGTTAAATAATTTATTTCATGTGTTCGTTTTAAAAATTACGTGCATTTTAGGGCAACTTCGATTAACTTTACTGTGAAATTAGCTTAACTCAGAATTGTGATAGTTTAACTACAAATGTTTAAATTGAAACTTTTCTTACATTTGTTACAAAAGTTAAAAATATAGCAACACATGTTCAAGATTTAAATTCCAGCAATATCGAGGTGCAAGTTCGTGGTATTTATTCTATTATATTACGGCTATAATTTGACTATTGTTTCATATTCAAGAAAAGCCTCTTATGTTATTTTTGTGCTACTTGCAAACATTAGAGGGTTTCAGTTAATTATTTTCAGAACATGCATCAAAATGTTTGCAGTAACTATCTTTACATATGTTTTCGTTATCATTATAGTCTTATTAAAAGTAACATAATTTATTCTTTTTATTTATTTATTTACTTAAATTAAATGTTATACTTTTGATGATGTTGATAATAAAGTAAACGATAAAATATAAAAAAAAAATAAAACCTAAAATTAACAAAAATTTTACAACATTATTTTACAAATACTAGATTTATAAAAGTTTATTTTGGACATAAAAACTACTAAACTTATTAAAGAAACAGAATTTTTAAAAAGAAGGATCTTATGAGATTTTTTAAATTTTCAAAAAAATCTTTTTATATTTTTGTAAAGGTGTTTTGAAAGAATAAACATTGAAAAAACATTTAAAGGAATTAGATTGGTTTGAACAATAAAAAAAATTTGTCAAGATTCTTAGAAGCTTTAACGAATGTAAATCCTATAATAGTTTCTGGGTAAAGGCGTAAAATATTCCAATAGTAATATATGTTAACACATAATAGGGCATCAATAATGTGGGCAGGTTTTTGAAGTGATAATAAAATTCTAAAGCGTTACGTTTAGAGAAATGTGCTGCACTATGGAAGTGGCATTCTTTTCTTGCAAACCGTTATATAATTTTGTACTACTTTTTTTTCTTTGTTTTATTTGGGGTCTTTATCTCGATGATATGCCGACTTCATCGTAACTACTATATACGTTAACATCAAAAATAACATAATACATTTACTTAAATAATTTTATACTTTAAACATTACATTTTAAATCTAATCGAAAATGTGTCACTTATTTGTATTTATAATATTTATTTTATTGAACTTTGTTTTTTTATAAGTATATTGTGTACATAATAGAATATAATATTACAAATTGGTTATTTTTTTAGTTATATATAATAATAAATTGTGATTGAAGCTATAGTTTATAAAGAGGCTCATCAAAAACATTGTTATGATGACATTGTGCCATAAAAAGAAAGACCTGTTTAAAAAAAAAAACTCATTAGAGCTTCATTAATCAATGAACTATTAAAACTAATGAGGTTGTATGTTGTATGTATTTAATAATAATTATATCATCACCCTCTGCTCTTCATTGGTATATATTGTGTTCGAAAATATTATGGATATACCATATTTGAAAGAAAAATAATATCACATATTAAAAAGTATTCCATGTGTGCGTGCATCTATACACCGATCACATTAAATTACATCTGTTAATAAGATGATATGCATTGATAAGATTATTATTAAATTTTAAGTAAATTAAAAAAACGGTTAAAATTTCAACGGAAAATACCGTTGAAATTTTAAAGGTTTATTCCTTTTCCTATCAAATTCCCCCGTATTGTGATTGAATTTTTTTATGGGACTATATTTAGAATATTATGCATTTTTGAAACATTTCATATCATATAGGTTCTTTCTTGTTGTAAATTAAAAATTGAAATGTAAAAACTTTGATTCAATGCATAATACATCTATGCACTCACGTGACACGTATACTGATGATAGTGAAAGGCGAACAAGCGTAAAATAAAACCTTCGTAGCGTATGTTCTACGACGCTGTACAACTCTACAGTGTTTGTGTGCCTTTAACGAATGCTTGATAATTAAATTTATAAAGATACTAAAAAAAAAAATTCTAATTTGTCTATGTGCGGTAACATAAAAGACTATATCTTACAAAGTCTGATTTAATATTACATAATCCCTTTTTATTTGTCAAAAACGTATGTTAATGTGAATGTTTTTGCTTAATTTTGGGGACAAAAATAAACAATAATATTTTTACATGATAAAATCGTCTACAAAATAAAACTGTTTAAAAAAAGAGCCATAATTATAGCAATTTGTGTGAGCGTTTAGTAATATTTAATCAGAGATATTTAATATAAAGCAGTGTTTTTTATTGATTTTCAGCGCAAAGGTATTAAGTCAAAGAAATGTTATCTTAAGGTTTTACTTGGAATTCGTATAATACTTCGTAGCAGGATGTAAAGAAGCGGCGAGTACAAAGACTGAACTAATTACTATTGCTAAATACCGGGAATATCACTAACATTACTTAATGTCTAAAAAGTTGCTAAATTAACGGTAATAAAAAGAAATTCATCTACATTATTATCGTATTGTTATTGTCATTACTGGAATAACATCAAGTTACAGTTTTATGTTATTAAGTTATATATTATTAGTCAGAACAAACGATAAAACAAAAAAAATCGGTGTTGTATGAATAGCCTACTAAGTTTTTTATAATTTTAAAATATTTGTAACACAAAATACTTTTCCTCTGTATTGCAAGATGATGGTGGAAATGCATTGTATCGCTGTACATCTATTTAAGCAAGGGTTGTTTAATATTAATGTTAGTTGCGAGATAGATTCGTTCAAAAGTAGTTAAAACCTGATGGTATTATGAAGAGTACGGTTAGTCGTGAATATGGTGAAATAAGTAATCACAAAGATATAGAAATATTTAGTCAGTTTTTTTTAATTAACTGTATTCGTGTTTAATTATTGAAACTGCTTATAATTTCTAAACAAATGTTTTTTACAATTTTTTATCTTATAAGTCGTAGAAACATTATTTTTTTTAATATTCAAATGCAGAAGCAAAATAGTCAAAACGCATCTGGGAGGAAGCGGGGTAGGCCGCCCGGCAAAAGCCGCAAGACAATTGAGAAGGTAAACATTAAATGGATTTGTTTCAAGATCGTACAAATTGCGCTTTATTACCGTCATGTTGTTTTCAAAAATTATACTATTTAATTAAAAACTAGCATCCCATAATTTGTCATATCTAAATTTTAAAGGAAAAAGAGCATTGATCTAATTCTATTTTCGTAATTGTTTTTCGGTAGGAACGTAGGCAACAATATCAAACATAGGCTAAAATAAATAAATGGTTGGAACTGTATCTGGCAGCTGAAGAAAACTAAACAGACGTCCTCTCGGTATGTGATAATTTATTATGAATGAACATTTACTTAATAACATTTTAAGTTTTCGAAAATGAGAATCTGCTATCCTTTACATGCATCGCTTGTTTGGCTTTTCCTGGATAGTAAAATTCATCAAAAGTTTTAGAAAAGAAATAGTACGAATATGAAAACGTGTTATAAATTATTGCATTTATAGTTTTTGTGGTAATTGGGTTGACGGTTACACGTATTTTACTATTGAAGGCAACATTAGGCTCCATGTTAACGACGAAAGATCTACTGAAACAAAATAATAATATGCTACCGATAGAATCAATACAGACACTAAAAAATGAAAATGTTGCGCTGTGTAGAGAAAGTAAGCATTTTTTGTAGTCTTTATTTTTACCTCATTCATCAAAATGTACCTTTCATAGAATGACATTCATTTGTAGACAATTTTTTTTCCTAACGAGGATTTGATATGTGAACAAGTGTAGTCCTCAATTATGTTTATTTATAAAGTAAAAATTGGGTACTTATCATGTCAAAATAACGATTTTGCTTTTATCATTTCAATTAAGATTTTAGAACAGATTATACTCCAGAAGATTAAGGTTAGCAAAAAAATATTGTCCGGTAAAGTGAGGATAATAAGAATATTATTTTAAGTAATTTATCGGAAGACCACAAATTTTTGAGTATTAAAATGGAAACTATCATAAAAATAATGATCGAACTTGGTAATTACTGTCGAATTAAAGTTAATAAACTAAGCTCCCGAATTCCTCACAGGTTAAATGAATAATCTCTTGTAGTGAAAATGCCTTTTAATAAGCGAATGGCTGGTACATTTTATAAAAATAAAACGTTTTCTTTGTTTTTTAATGATTATCATATAATTGAAATGTAGGATGATATTAAGCTGTATTAAATTATTTGTTAATGTTTTTTCAGATAAAAGGACCCTAATATTTGCCCTACTTCTACATCGACTTGGAAGTGTATTAAAGATAAACGTCTTCCGCAAATTACAAGTAATATTTAATTAGTGTTAATTATATTGACCATGATTATTAATAAATGATTATTAATTCATCTGTGTTTTTAATTGTTACTCAAATATTTGTAATATAGTTTTCACGTTACAACTTCTTACAACTTTGGTTATTACTAAATTCATCATCAATAAGGGAGATAAAAGCGAAAACGAATAAAAGTAGGATTTTAAGATGACGGCGGTAGGAATTTACGATGCTTGTAAAGGTAAAGGTGCTTCAAATAGTCTATTTTGGTATATTATCTATCGAAATTCGCTATTTTAAACACATTGAAATAACTTCTGATCTGCAAATTATGATACGAAATTGTTATTTCATTTTAAAATAATATGTATGTTGGCAACGGAATGTAGACTGAAGTTAAATGATGTTAAAAATTGTGATAAGGTTGAAAGGTAGCAAAAGACGTATATTTATTCATCCTGAATAATTCCCTTTATGTATGTAACGAAATATAAGTTGTTTTAAAAAAAGTTTATTTTCCAAGAAAGAATAATATTATTTTTTGACATTCATGACGCAGCTGCGAACTTCTAGTTACGTAAAACGTAGGTCTACGACTAAATTGCGCATCTATAAACTTGTGACGTTTTTTTCAAACCTGCCTGTCTAGTTTCCACTTTTATATGGTTAATCTGCGGCCACATAATGAAATGAAAGCAAGTTGAGTATGCAATTTGCACGGTTCAAGTTATCTAGTCTGATTGTCATCTCAATGTGAATTAAAAACAAATCAAGTAATTACACATTTTATATTTTGAACAAATAGTACTTTGATCTCAAAATATCTTGTTGTAGTAACAGTACTTGTAGCATGGGTTATTAGACTGATATTTTTTAAAACATACTTAGATGTTTATTTATATATAGTCAATCGGACACGGAACAGTCACGAATATTCATCACATGAATTACTTTAATTTTATTATAAGTTCTGTTATTTGTGAAAAATTTCGATCGGCCGTTTTTGTAACCTAAAATTGTACATATTTTGTAAAAATATTGAAATAATAAAAAAAAAATCTTAGAACAAAAGTTCGAAAAGTGAAAATTTGAATTGGTTACATATTTTTGAAACTTATTTTCAGCATTTTTTTTTATCAAAATATTATTATAAGTTTAAATTAGCGGTTTATAGATGTGTAAATATAAAGCTGACCATTAATAATATTTGTTTACGGAAAATGAATTTCATTTTAGGCACAATCACGTAAAAACTACTGAGCGTGTTGAGATGGGATCATGACCATTCAATGCCGAATTGCTTGCAGTTGGTTTAAGGCTATTTTTATTTCTCTTTATCTCATACATTCATATCAAGAAAAAAAAACATTTTGAAGCACATTTGTAGCATTATGGTAAAACCTAAATATGGTCAAGCTCAAAATACGTTATTACAAGAAGTTGAAATAGTATATCAATAAAAAAATACACTACTTATTGACTGTCACCCGTCCATTTCTTTGGGTGTGCTTTTATATAATATAAATATTAAGTGTCTTTCAGTATGTATACCAATTTCCGAATTCTTCGATTCTGAGAATAAAAAGTTTAATTGAAATTTGTATCCCTATTAACCCTTTAAGGGTGAAATTTCAAAAGCCTCTTCTTAGTCGATATTTACATATAGCTAAGGATAATCTAATCCCTTAAAATTTTATGTCTTTGGGACAATGACAAGGTACTTTGGTTCAGGCGAATTGATATATAAATTAATCAAAACTTTGAATTTTACACCAATATGTATAAATAAGTAACGAATAAATTTTTGTATTTTATTTCTAGTCATTAATTTTTTCACACAACATGGCAAACAAACATTGAAGGCACTTTATATGTAAATTCAAAAAGGCTTATTAAAATTTTTACTTAAGGTTTTATTAATTTATCGTCTTGAGACTAAATGTTATTTATTATACCAACAATTTTTGTCATTATTGCTGTGGAAAATTTGTGTTGAGGAGGGGCTGACCAAAATAGTTTCCGGTAGTGATTATGAAAAATTTTAAATTAAATTACAAAAATACCGAGTATTTGATTTAATACATTAAAAAATTGTATACGTCATCTAAAGTGTTTTAATTCTTTTAAGATAAACAAAAGAATTAATTCACTTTAGGTCCACCAAAAAGATATTAAAGTTTACAAGAAAAAGACATCAATTTCTTTTTGTTCAGATAATAAGTCATAAAATTTGTTACAATAATGTTTCATGCCCGATGTTTAAATATTTTAAATCATAAATAATAGTACTAACAAATCCGAGGAATTCGGTTTCAAGGTAATTAGTAATAATCTCTTTTGATCCCTTGTACCGACGAAATAAAAGGTGTGCTGCTTTCTTTTGTTCACTTATTGTGATTTTGAACATCTTTGGCAGATGTTATTATTTATGCTCTAATTACGGCTGTAAAAGAATTATTTTGAATTCTTAGTACTTTTATAATGGTTTCAAAATAATACTGCATTAGCAGATCGAATCGGATTATTACAGTAAAAGAATGAAGAAATATTTCGCAACTAATGCTAGATAGTTTCATATGTACGTGTATACGTGTACCTACAAATCGTTGCTTTACTTTGTAAAGTGGACATAACCTTTAGATTATATTAAGTTTTAAAAAGTAATACTGAGTACTTAGGAAATATGGTATGAAAGAAATATCATCATAAGAATTATCAATTTAACAATATTATTGTTTGTTTTATAATAAAGTTAAATTATATTATAGAAATGAGTTAGAGAAGTAACTGAATACTAAGATCGAAGAAATTAGTGATCCATTTCAATAAAGGTTTAAAAAAGTTGTACTCTTGAAAACTTCCTAATCCGACTGACCTCTCTAGAAGCACTCCTTCATTACAAGCTATTGTCGCTATAACAATGTCGCATATAAAATTTGTAGAAACTAAATAATAATAAAAAAATTATATCTACTTTATAATCAACAAATATATTTAAATCTATTTATAATTTAAGTAGTTAAGTATGGTATTGTTTTGTTATAGTTTTGGTTAAGTATGGTATTGGTATTGTAATTTTATTTAAAGTTAAAATAAAATGAAATATAAAAAATATTTGTTTACAGTTTATTGATCGATTTACTGTCTCCATGGCGCAGTGGTTTACCCGCTTGCCTTGTAATGCGGAGGTCCCGGGATCGATTCTCGGGCCACTGGTGTAGTGTCTGGTTGGTGGTAAGGTTTTACGAACCCGCCTGACTAGCTACCACTCTCAATGTCAATCAGCCGCCATAACAGCGCTGTTGTTTTCCGGCAATCATAGATTTGAGAGCCAGATGTATTCTGGACCAATACGCTTTTTCACGCTTTTTTGTGAAATCACGGCCATTTGTTTAATTTTGGAGTTAACTTTGTTTAAGAACATATGTCAATTATACAACCTAAAGGAACTCTCAGCGATGCTGTGGCTGCAATTGGCGAAAAAAAGGTTATTAAAGTAAAATAGATATAAGTGACGTGGAATCTATGAAATAAAGAGATATAAGAATAGCTTTAAACCATCTGCAAACAATTTCGCATCGAATGGTCATGTGATCCAAGCTCGGCATGTTCAGTAGTTTTGATTTGATTGTGCCTGAAATAGAAATCAGTTTCCCTATACAAATATTGTAAATGATCAGCATTATATTTACACATATATAGACCGCTAATTCAATCTTACAATAGTATTTTGATAAAAAAAAATTGCTGACAATAAGTTCCAAAAATGTGTAACCGACTCAAAATTTCACTTTTTACAATCAATTGTTCCCATCGGCCGTTCTAAAGAGGATTATTTACTTTGTGTTTATTGTTTTTTTAACAATTTCCTATAATCTTCGCCTCTCTGTTTAGAAGCGTTGGTGGGGATATGGCCTATTTAAGGAATGGTTCATCACTATCTCTGTCATTAATTAACTGTGAATATTTGATTTCAGTTATTACAGTGATCGCTTACGTAGTGGTAAATATGGTAAATATTGTTATTTATTTATTTGCTAATATTTTTGAATAATTTCGTATTTTGTCTAATGCAGTGTGTACGAACTAACATTTACCTAGTTAACTGATTGATTATGAAAATGAATAAGGATGGTAGTAGTGAGTGGACAGAAATAAAGATTATTATGCGAATTTATATGTTACTGTCCATATGTTTATTATTTATTGTATACTTGTTACTAGGTACTATCCTTTAAATTTGAAAATTTTTATATATTCCAATATTTCATTTGCAGGAAAATCATTCCAACAGTAAAATAATAAGAAAACGGGGGAGACCGGCAGGGAAGTCTCGCAAACCGTTGAACAAGGTGAATGTAATAGAGATCTATAGCACCTTTATTTATTAACAGTGGAGATAAACACGTGGGTCACGTTGTAGGTATGGGATTACTGATATGAGGCTATGATGGTTGCTAGAGGATGTATAGCGGAAAAGAAAGTTGAAAAAGTAATATATTTCCCATATATTCGTATCTTACGGATTTCCTCAATAAAATTGTATACAGATTGTATCTAATTTTTTCAGAGGTGCTATCTATTTGGCTACCAAAATTTTTAAGTTTTAGTTTAGTAAGGTTACACAGGTCATGTCATCAGACACACGTTTGCCTCCACACTTTGTGATTTGAAAAAACTTCTTGGTTTCTTTATTTTATTGATGTGCATGATAAGTTGAAAAGTGTTTGTGTAATTCTCATGTCTAAATTGACTTTCACTAAAATTATTTAATAATATTTAAACAACGCAATAGAATTTTGGAAATATATTTTAGTTAATCGGCCTATAAATGATAATGGAATATTAGGATACTTAGAAATTTTCCTATAGCTGGTTGTTCGAGTTTTTGAATATTTGTTACAACTAATCCATGTTTTACAGGAAGAAAAGAAAGCACGCAATGCCCAGTATGAGAGAGAGAGACGAGTGGAAATAGCTGAAGCTACATCTCAACTGGCTGAAGCGATAGGAGTTGATCAATCTGTGAGTAATATTTCATTATTATTTTGTCGGCCATGGTGTAACACTTGATCTTAATTTCATCTAAAATTAAGTAACGATCAGGTCTTACGTGTTAAAGTATGTTCGTCTTCAATAATTTTAGCTCTGATATTTATGACTGCTCTAACACAGCAATGATCTGATGGCGGCAGATTAATTAGGGTAGTAGCTAGACTAGGAAAACGCTACCACCGTCCAGACTCCACAAGATTTGAGGCCCGGAAAACTAACCAGGGACCTCCTTGTAACAAGACGAGCGAGTAAACCATTGCACCACAGAGACAGCGGATATTTTAAGACTTTATAGTGAATCGTACAGTATAATAAGTTGTTCTTATTGCATTTCTTTTGATCCTTAAAAATAAACACAGTACAGCGCTATACGAGGTAATGAATGTGACAAAGAAACTTTTACTATTATATCTGTGTAACTAAAGCCTATATCACAGATTACTCTCTCGGTTCTGTTAAACTCGGCGTTGAGACAAATACGGAGAGCTTCGCAGAATCCACCGCAATCCGTTCGAATATTAAAAAAAAGAAACGAAGAGTTGTCCAAAGAAAGTAAGTACCTTTAATCGTTAATGTCGTAACATTTTCTAAAGTTCATGTTACGCGAGATTGAAGTTGTTGTTTTATTAATGCTTAATTAAAGAATCGTCGAGATTTAACCAATTGCTCTAAATTATCTTCATTCAACATGTAATAACTTAAATTCTACATTCCTTTTTATTTGTTTTTTGGTTGTATGTGTAGTTTAACTGTACAGTTTAAATAATTTTATTTATCATCTTAGTCCATGAGTTGGAGCGCGTCCTAGTGAAAAAGAAGGACAAAGAAGCCAGTGAATCGGAACGTGAAAGCAAAACAGATGAGGAAGAAATGAAAGGAACCACCAGCGAACACGGAATTCTGAAAGAAGTAAATATTAGATTCTTATTATTGAATTACATATTTCATGCTTAATTTATATAGCGTATTTGAATTTGAAGGTTACATATACAGAGTACATATATAGTGAAATGATTAAAAAACCAAACGACTTAGTACTGAATAAGTGGCTTCAACCTTCGTTTTATATTAGTGAACAATCTCAACGAAACGCATGTTAAGAAGCCCACCTCTTCAAAATATACTCATAATCTATTTAAGATAGCGGCAAGCTGCTGTTACGTAGGATAGTTAATGATGATAATGATCATATCCATAAATTAGCCCCTTAGATTGTTGTAATCGTGACCCTCATCCGTAGCCGGATTTATTTGCAAAAAAAAACTAAAAGTTTTATTTTTTAGCAGCAACCATCGACAAGTAACATCGGACAAGAACATGAAGACTGTGATATCTTGTTCAATTCCGAATTTATTATACCGACAGAGATAGATTTGGACATAGAACCTAGTGATATCTTGACCTGGTTCGATTGACGTCGCCGTATGTATGTTTCTATATGTACTTATTTATTACGAAAGGATTGTTATTCAGGGAAAATGTAAAATATACATAGTTTTAAACTTTCTCCGTTGTGCACCTTAACCAAGTTAGGGTTTTTGTACACGAAATTTGTTAGGTTTTCCAATAAGAAAAGGTTTTATAAATGTAACTGTCTCTTATTTTCTTAGTAGTTTTGATCCCCCAACGATTTTCCGAGTTTATTTCAACAAAATCATTCTCGAGTTTAAAATAACTAAATGGTAGTGTTTATAACCGTATATAAAAATAAAATCTGTTATGCCATTTGAAAATTATTAAAAATGTTATTATAAAAGTTTTTATTTTTAATTTCAATTAAACACTACTTATATGATTTTTTTCAGATTGAACATATGACATACGTTTCATTTTGACTGCGACATGTCACCTTGGATTGTTAGTGGTAAAACTGAAATGATATTCTAATTTAGGAATAACATCCTTTAGCACTGGTTTCGTCGATTTATCATTTTACACAAAAACAGGTGAGACGAGCAGATTTTAGAAAGGGACAAAGAGTTTTCTGTTACATCTGTGTCTATTTTACAGGTTAGTCTCTCGGTTATTCCCGGTATTGAGACAAATACGAAGAGCTTCGCAGAATCCACCTAAATCCGTATAAATATTAAGAAAAAGAAACGGACAGTTGTCCAAGGAAAGCAAGTACCAGTCTCTGTTAATAATGTCTTAACACCTTTTTTTCAAACTGCTTGTTTTACGAGATAGTGGAATTATTTTGACATTAAATAACTTAATCGTAAACTTTTGTTTTTTATAGCAACCGTAAACAAGCAATAATGAAGATGATGAAGAATATCATAACATCTTGTTCAATTTTGAATTCACGATATCGACAGAGGTAGACTTGGAAATTGTATATGGTGATATCTTGACCACGGTCGATTAAGGACTCCGTATGTATTTTTTTATAAATTTAATTTTAATTTATTACTATATTGCTTGTAAATTTCACGAAAATATGACTTAAAATTTTTTAACTATCACCGTGGTGCAGTGGTTTACCTTAACTATGTCGGGGTTTTTATACACAAGATATTGGACAAGATGAGACATAAGTTTTAATAACAGGATCATGTTTTGGCTTCACGAAATGAAGAGTTAGCATAAATATAATGTTTTACTGTTCATATTTGTAGGTCTTAAGACTTCCAATGGTTTTCTAGTGTTTTTATTTATTCAAAGTAATCATTTACAGCTTATGAATAATTAAGGATAAGTTCTTTTTATTAATAGTAATTAAATATTGGCAACGAGGACGAGATGGCTGCAGCAGCAGGGAGGACCTGAACCGGGACAAGAGTAGCATAAATAAGAAAAACGTGGACACATCTAGGAGAAGCCTTTGTCGAAAAGCATACAGAATTAAAAATATATTAAAACGGATATCATTGTAGAAGAATTGTATTCTAATAAGGGCTTAAAATAAAATAAACATGACAATAACGTGACTTTATACGAAGTTAGGTTAAAGCACAATACAGTTTTCATACTTCTTTATTAAGTTACAATAAACTAAACATTTTATTTGAATAGCGATAATTGCACAATTTATAGAGTAATTTATAATTAAAAAATGTATCTCATGCCTTTGTAATTAATTGTTGGACTTTATTTTTAATGATTACAATGAAATTGTTTGTTATAAATCTTTTGTTATTAAATTATCTGTGTGATTTATGCAGAACGGGAAAATTATAAACAAAGAAAAATTCATTGCTTTGAATTTTTTTCATTTACCTATACACACATTTAGCCTCATGTAGGCGTTTTAAATTTAGTCTATAATAAAAGAAATTGAAAATCATCAATTCGGAATACGCTAAGGAGTGTGAAACGTCTCACCTGCCGAAGCATTGTTGCTAGCCTTGAAAACCGATGGCGCTGAAGCGTTTTGCCACCCTCCCCCCTGAACAGTCTCCACCTTGTCGTGGTGGGGGGGGGGAGGCTCAGTAGTTGAGTGGTCCAAACACAGTGAAGCCAAGAGAGACGGGGTTGGAAAGCCGTTAAAAACTGTGGTATGTGAGTGGCGCTCTCAGTACTGGGCTAGGGACGAGTAGGACAGCATGTCCGAAAGGGCTTAGTACCGGACAGCGGCTGTTGGTGATACAGGAAGTATCAATCCGGCAGGCGTATCGCAAACTTGGGGTATGAAAGGACGGCACTATGGGAGACAGTAAAGATCGTTCTTGACCCCAGGTGGGTGTGTCGGCTTCGGCCGGAAAATCCCACTCCAAGCCTAACAGCTCGGGGATCTGCTCCACTCATACGGACAGTGGACGTGCGTATTCTGAAGAGGGCAAGAACCTGTCACCCACCGACCCAGTCGGCACGCATTAAGCGGGATAGCTCCCGGCGCATCGCCGGTGCAGTTGTCACTATCATCAGATAGTGACTGTCCGGCAGAGAGCACAGTGGGCCTCTTAATAGGCCCAAAAGTAGGAAAGGCAAAGGTCGCCCGCCAAGCACTGGCGAGTTCGTCGGACTGGTCAGGGCCAAGGAGGCTTTGTGAGGGTTGGAACGGGCTTCGCGGTGACCTCATCGCTACGATCGGAGCAGACCTCTCGCACCCGACCATCGTTTCCAGGATGGTCCGGAGTGAGGCCGAGTGGGCTGCCGTCGCCTTATTCTGTATGCAGGTCATGGCTCCTAAGGAGGCGGCGGAACGGCAAAGGGAGCTTACCTCCTCGCTTCCCTCCCAGCGTCGACGAACCCGCAGGCGTCCGCAGGTCAACGCTGACCTCCAACCGTCGTGATCTGGCTAGCGGGCGGTGAGTTAGGAAGCTCACCGCCTGCGCTCTGGCGTTAGCGGAAGGTGCGCGAGTGTTCCCTTGTACCGGACGGTGATTCGTCCAGAAGGAGACGAGGCGAGGGCCGCCAGCAGGGCGGCCCGTTACGCCGCCGGGGCGCGGGCCATGCTAAAGCAGATACCGCCCCCGGCCAAAACGGCCTCGATGGAACACAGGGGGGTTTTAGTAGGCTGGCGCCCCACACACCGGCTGACAGTCCTGGCCTTGGGTGGCTAGCACCCAAAATGATTTCCTCGCGTCCCAAAAAAGGGCCAAGGAGGCATTCCTCAAGACACAACGTGAGGAATTGGACCTAGCCAACGAGGCGGAATAATCCAAGTTGGTGGGCGCTATGGACACGCAGCGGCATGCTCTGGCATTCCTGCCAGCAGATGAGCTGCAAAACGAAATTGGCCGTAGCATTGAGATTATATCTCGCGTTGCGGTCAAATTGAAAAACCTCAAGAGCACCTTCGTCCGCGCCCTCAAGACGGCCTTTGAAAATATCCGAAGGGTTGTGACGGAGTAAAATACACCCGCACGACCTCCGAGGAGACAGAGGCTCTAAAGGCCGGAGACCGCGCACTTGAGGAAGGAGGTGAACGGGCTCAGGAGGAGCTAGTTTGGCAGCGGGCCGACATGGAGAGGGATTGGGCGGTGCGCTCAATGCCTCCTCCCCCGGTAGACCGCGGCGAGAAGTTTCGCACGACGATCATGTACGACATCGCATTGATGATCGATGCAAAGCTCTCGAGCATTGAGGACAGCCTCTTGCCTGAGCAGCGGCTCCGCCCACCTGTAGGGTCTGACAAGACCAAAGTTGCACTTGTTGCCTTTACCGCCGCACCCAAGGAGGGTACCCAAAAGTTGGCAAAAGATCAGAGCAAAGGAAAGGTCAATACCACAGGCAAGGCCACGCCAGCGCCGAAACCGCTGCCACCACCTCCTGTGTTAAGTACCACCACCACTTCCGCGAAGGGTTAAGTTAGTTAAAGCTCACAAATTCTTCACGGATTATGTAAATAAACTATTGTCTTGAATATGGTGCATCATAGTAAACGAAGGGCTACGTTATAATGGAGAGAAATAATATGGTTTCTTTTACATTAATGGATAACATATAAATAAAATTTAGCATAACATATTTATTTATATTGTGTACAAAATTCGTTATAAATGATTATTTGACAGATAAACGGCGCTTAACGTTTGTTGTATAAGTTAAATAGTTATTGTTAAGTAGATTTTCTTAAGTAGTTAACTATGTTAAGACAGCTTTGAACTTCTATGTGCCTATGATCTAATACAAATTCATAGTATGACCCATTCTCGTAGACTTTTAAGGATTATCAAGTTGCATGTCGTCCGTGCACAACGGTTAACGTTAAGTGTTTATTATACCACAATTATTAATATTTATTTAAAGTGATTAAAAACAACGAAGATCTCGGGAACAAAGTTAATATTCTTAATTTAAAAAGTAATTGAACTTGAACAGCAGGTGAGAACTACCAACGTTGAGATACAATGCGTACCAGAGCACAAAAACGAAAACCTCATTAACGTTATAAAGAAGATTTGCGAAGTAAAGGGAATCAAATTGTGAAGATCTTTGGGTCACTTTAGATGTCAAAATCTCTGATAAAGAAAAATGCATAGCTCTCTGCACCGTTCACCTACCACCACCTGTCAATTCAGTATTACTCGATGAATTCGTCAATAACTGTAATTTTGTCTCAGAGTTGAACAGAATGAATAGTTGTATTATAAGAGATTTTAATTTAGGTTTTATTAACTGGAATGATACTTACAAATTGTGGCTTTTGGCACAATCTTTTATAGATTTTAGTCATTTAAATAATTACAGCAAACGCAATAATATAAGAAACATTAATGATAAAGTATTAGATTTAGTGATTACCGATATAATGAAATGTTGATACAACTACTGATACGCTGATAACAATAGATAAACACCATTATTCTTTTATTATTACTATTCCTTGTAACATTTCCCAAAAACTTACACCTTCCATCGATTATCCTAAAATTAGCTACTCATATTCAAATTCTCAGGCTAGCAACGTAGGATTAAAAAGTATTGATTAAATAGATTTGACGGCATGGTTGTAACTTTTTATAATGAACTCATCCCGACTAAGTTAAAATATACCGCTAGTTAAGACTTATAATAAAAAATTCCCTCCGTGGTTTGATAAAAATTTTATCATCTTATTACGAAGAAAAATTAATATAAGAAAAAGTACAAAATATACGGTATCCTAAAGATAAAATTAGTATGAATATTTTGAGTAAGCGATGTAAAAAGTTAATAAATGACCGATATCAATCGGTGATAGACTATTCAGAGGGATAAATTGCATTAAATTCCAAATATTTTTAGTCTTTCATTAGGTCGAAACCCGTTGGGCTGAGCTCTTATCCCGGCACACTTACATAAAATTTTTAAAGGGTGTCTGAAGGCGTTGGTATTTGTAACATGTTTGCATCATTTTTTGCCTCTGTTTATAAAAAAGAATCAGTCGTAAGTTGTTATAAAGGTAATGAGAATGATATACAAACTCTTTATCATCCATTAACATACCTCCTTTAAATTCGTTATACATCTCACAAGAAGCAATTTATAGTCTATAAAGCGTCTAGATTCCATGAAAGGCGCAGGCCCTGATGGGGTACCGTCAAAATTAATAAAAGAATGTTTATCTAGCTTATCTTTACCGCTTTATTTCATATATAACAGATCCTTTAAAGATGGATGTTGTCCACAAGAGTGGAAAACTGCAAAAATTGTGCCCATACTAAAGTCGGGTCTAGATTCAATGTACAAAATTATAGACCAATATCAATTGTTTTTATTTTTGGTAGTGTTTAAAAGCTTAATTTTACCCTACATCTACAACCATTTTAAACAGCATGTTCGCTATACACAACATGGTTTTCTAAAAAATCGCTCAACAGCCACAAATTTGACTGCACTTGTAGAAAAGTTAGCATGCTCAGTTGATAAAGGTAATCAAATTGATGTAATTTACACCGATTTTAGTAAAGCATTTGACAGGGTTCCCCATAAATGCTTCAAGGAAAAACTGTTTTCGTATGGGCTTTCGGGTACCTTTTTGGAATGGCTTAATTCTTACCTATTCCACAGACACTTTTTTGTAGTTTCTGGGTATACATCTTAATCACATGCTGTAACATCTGATGTACCACAAGGCTCCAACTTGGGACCATTACTTTTTAATATTTTTGTCAATGATCTTTGTTCAAATTTATTACATTCTACGTCCGTAATGTTCACTGACGACCATATATTTTTAATAGAAATTTGTAGCCACGAAGATGATGCACCTACAAGAAGATATTAACCGACTTATGAATTTGTGTGAAGTAAATGGGATGAGTCTCAACGTTAAGAAATGTAGACACGTAACATTCACTAAAAACTTAAACCTATTTTTACCCAATATTACATTTAAGGTGAATTCTTGCAAAAGGCAAAGATTGTTAGGGATTTCAGGGTGTTTTTGATAACAAACTAACTTTTGTCCCACATATAGATAACGTAATTAAAAAAGCTTCAAGTGTGCTTAGCTTCATTGTTAGAAATGGTAAAGTTGTTAAAGAACCTGCAACAAAGATATTACTTTATAATTCCTTAGTACGAAGACAAATACAATATTGTAGCATTGTATGGAGACCACACTACACGGCACATTTCATATGGCTAGAAAGAATACAAAAGCGATTTGTGTGGCATTTAACTTATAGCATAAACAAGGCAAAACGTTTGAATTCATATGCTGACCGGTTAAAGTATTTTAATTTTTAAAACTTAAACGATCGATTTGACTTTTTAGACCTAGTATTTTTACGTAAATTACTAAACAACAATATTGATATACCTGAACTTTTATCATGCTTTTACCTAAATATACCGCACAAATATCCAAGAAACCCTTTCTTTCTTCCTTTTGGAGGACCGTGTTGGGAGCGAACACGCCCGTTGCTAGACATTCAAAAACATTAAATACTTACAGAGATTCGGTTGACATCTTCGAATATTCATTGTTTATATTTAAATATAAATTAAAATCTTTACTTAAATAGAGCAACTACAAATATTGTTCACTCCATTGCATACAAAGTCCTCTGTTTTAATTTTTGTACGTCTTTGTTAATAATTACATGAAAAAAGTTATTTTAATGTGTAATTAGAGTTATAATTGCAGGTGGACCTAATAAATTAATTATTGATAAATTATTAAAAATATATTTGAGCCTTTCATTGTTATAGTTGTAATGAATCTTCACATTAGAACCTTCGGCGACTTATTATTATATTCATCATGATTAAATAAAAAAAAATAACAATAATAATATATCTTCTGATCTACAAAATCATAATAAAAATTATAATAACTAACTAATAATGTTTAAGTACCACGTGCTTCATAACATGGAGATCCATAATTCAATTTCCGGAGCCAATTGGTAGTGTTTTTTCCAACCTGCCAGCCTTTTTTACCATTTCTTTAATCTGCGGCCATAACAGCATTGCTCTATCCGTCTATCAACACTGGAAAGTCAGACTATGGAGAGCCAGTGATTATAAATAATAATAACTTCCCATGATGTTGATTTAAGGTCTAATGTAATTACATATCAAATAAATAAATTTAAAAGCACTGGAAGCATAAATCTTGCAGTCTTCGACTGCATACAAATACAATATACATACATGACCTAAAATTTTTACTTTTATTTATCACCAACAACATCTGTTGCCGAAGATATTTTATACCTACATATATATATGTATATATGATAGGATGAATAATAATATCGCAAGTAGTCGATGACACTTGATGTTAATATAGTTTTTTCAAATATTAATTATTGATTTTAACTTAATGAAATTTAGTCTAATGTAGGTAAAAATAATCATACATAAGATATTTAACAGGATTCAAATTTAATATTTTATAAAAGCAAATTGTGTAATATTTTTGATGACTACATATATGTACACATTTACAATGACTATATCTTCATATCACTGGTGTACTTTCTCAAATTTTAAAGTAATTATAAGACCTGTTATTTGTGATATATTAATGAAGACGTATAAGTAATTGATATTATGTTACAAAAATTAATGACAGATATATCAATAACATGGAACTAAAAACTCACGAATCCGTTATTCTAAAAGAAAGGAACTCTTAAAAACCTTTTTCAACGAGGTATTTGTGTACAATTTGATTGATAATTTTACTATAGCACTGACGGTCAACATTAAATAGTTTAAATATTTGCTTTGTAGTGCAAATGTGGTAATATAAATTGTTTTTTTCAAATAATAATGTGTTGCACATTTTTAGTATTTTTCATAACTCATCATAACAATAAAGTGGACAGTATTTTCGATTTTAATTTAAATTCCGTGGTCTAGATATCGTCCCATAACGAATTAAAATATTCTTATAAGTTTGAAAGTTAACTTGCCAGAGGTAAATGATCAACTGTGCGCTAAATAGAAATAATAATAAAAGCCTTACAACATCCGCAAATATATATATATGTATACATATATTTATAAATATGAAAAAAAAAAAATAAATAATAATGAAAGTAATTAGTTACAATCAAATATTATGGCATAATAAAATTAAACATTCAAAATAAAAAGTAACAAGTATAGTTAATAATAAATATATATATTAAAAAATTTCCTACTTTACTATCTACTACAACCAAAAAAAACAAAAGTTAAATATTTTAATAAAAATAAACCATACAACGCACGTCTAGTTACGGGTGCAGCGTATAAAGCACATTTTATGCATCATTATTTTAAATTTGAGCGCATCTTTTTTGCCAACGTTTTGAATTGACAATTTTGTATATTACCCACATGTCTCTTGCTGTATAGTTTACTTTTAAATACCTCTTTGTACGCTCTGCATTAAAGTACTTGTCATAATTGTATTTATACTTTAGTAAGTGAATTCATATTCTTTGTTCAGGAAATTCATTTCTTATAGCGCAATTTGTGTTTGAAATTAAAATTATGTACAGTTAAATCGGTTCCAAAAATATGTAACTGACTCAAAACTTTCACTTTTTATGATCTATTATATCCACTGGCCGTTCAAAGAGAAATAGAATTTTTGTGTTCATAGTTTTTTTTTAATTATTCTTTATAATCTTTATATTCCTGATTACAGGTGTTGGTGGGGACACGGCCAATTTAAGGAATGGTTCATTGTTTATTCTGTCATTATTTCACTGTGAATGTTTAGTCCAAGTGTTTGTTCTTC
>DWQX01001232.1:0-29954 GCA_018245475.1 Pharmacophagus antenor | reverse complement strand
TATATATATATATATATATACGAGCGCAAATGATTAATATGCTTTTTCATGAATAGAGGGGGTAGTAAGTAGTATCTCAGTACTTTGCCTTAAGAATTACATTATATATCTCCCGCAAACAAAAAGGATGCATACATACAAGCATTTCGTCATACGAACCGCGACAATAGGTAGACGTGTGAGCTATTTCGTTAATATTGTGATTACTCACCCGATTGTATTTCAAAACGTTGCACATCGCGTCTTGGAAACCTAAACAACAGCTGCTAAACACTTCGCTCTTATATTTGATTAACATTCAACACGTTTACGTGTTACCGAATTGTCTAACATGACGTGTTTCTGTTTTCATTATTTAAAGTGTACTAAAAAGACGCGTTAGCAGTTAATGGATATCTGATGGTAGTAGGATACACCTAGGTAGGTCATTATGCCGGTGGGGAGCTGGAAGGTCGGGCTTGCTGATTCCCAGTTCCCCGCCATCAAAGACGTAGCGGGAGTGCTGCTAGGTTGTTTAGTGGGTATATCGGGTAACCGGGAGTCCCACATACCCCTCCCGTCCCCCGGCGGGAGGGGATGCCTAATGCATTTTTCCCAGCGATAACAAAAAAAAAGGTAGGTCATTATAAATTTGAACTCTCTTAAAAGCGAAATGTTGTATAGATATTGCCTATATTCAATGGCAGTAATTCGCCGGATATGTTGTAGACAACTTTAACACTCAGTGGTAGTATATTGTATTGTGTTCTGTGTAACTGCCTCTGTGGCGGAGTGGTTCATTGCCTACCTTGTTATACGGAGGTTCCTGGCTTGTTGTCGACGTCACATAATTGGTGGAGTTTGGATGTTGGTAGGGTGTTTTGAACCTGCCTAGTTAGCTACCATTCCCAATGACAATCTGCCGCTTTAAGAGTTTTACTGTGTATCGACTGTCACATGTGTATTCTGAACAAGAATGTTTCATCGTCTACGATGTCAGATTAACATTTGTGAAATTGATGTCAAGTCAATTGCCAATAAAGAAAATGTAGATCACATAAATATTCAAAACACTGAACAAATTGTGTCATTCGTCCATTGGTTAGGAAGCCGTGTAAGTAAAATAAAAAGTATACATGTTTGAGCATTTAAACGTGATACATCAGCACGACTGACAGTTTTTATATATTGACCGTCATGATAAAAAAATAAAATTTTTATAAATACACATTATAAAATCGTCACGATCGTATTGTGATGAATTGGGCAAAAGTGTAAATATCTTTTAATAGTAGGAACACAATATAACAGTAGGTTTATTTAACTGTCAAAATACACACGAGGGTTAGACAAAAAATTTAAATACAATCATATTCTTATAGTCACAATGTCATTTTAATTAAATATCTGTTCATACTTTCTCTATATTCATGTGAAATAAAATAGAAATACTTTTATTCATCTTTGATTATATTTATAATTTTATTTATTACATAAAAAAAATTTAGTAACGCCACAATGTATTTTTTACTTTTAATTTTACGATATTAGAATCTGGTCCGCTATTAGATGGGCACGGTGTAAACTCATAGTTATATTTAAAATTACTATAAAAATTGTTTAAATTCTGACTATTGCAATTGTTAAATTATGTGATGTTGATATCAAACTGTATAAGTGAGTATACTCGTATAAGTGGACATCTGAGCAACCTTCAAAGGGTAAACCGATAATGTCTGTATGTGTGTATAACAATTTCATTATAAATAAGAAATTTGAAGCATCACCGTTAAAAGAAAGCAATGATTTTATTATGATAATGATAATTTTTTTAACTTACTAATTTGAATTTTAACACATTATTGACCGGTGACGAAAAGAAATTCTCTCATCTTGTTGTGTTTTTCTCGATAAACTCTTTACCGCACCTTGTTTTTTTCATTTAAAAATAAATGTGTAGAGTTAAAGAACTGAATAATCGACTGTAAGCTTGTCTTTCAATGGGCATCAGCTACAAAAGTCAGAATAATGAGATAAATGTGGGCTAGCGGCGGCGACGAAAAGCCTAAAAATCGGCTAACGGACGATAAAGTGTTAAGAGTGTGTATGAAAAAATTAAATGAAAATATCATTAATTCATTATAAAAATGCAATCAGATCTTAGGGTGTGATTGACTTTTGCTTATTTAATGTTTTTTTTTTTGTAATCGTACCACGATGCCTGCATGTGGTTATAGTAGTATACCATAGCTCCGATTTCACTGTATGGATTTTCATTTTTTTTTAATAATTCTTATTTATGAATAGCTATTTGTAATTAATTTAAAATTGCAGCAAACACTACGGGGTACCTCAAGTTGGCAGTTATTGGGCTAAAGTAATAAATAATAAATAAATAAATATGTGATATTTCCATACAGTACTCTGTTCCCAAGATAGACAGTTAAGTAGCACTTGCAGTATGGGTTTTCAGAAATCGATACGCATATTTAGATATTTTTAAATAAAAACTTAGATATATATTAAGCACCGGACACAAAACAAACACAAATATTAATCACATGAACGTTTGTCCTCTGCGTAAATCGAACTTGCAATCCTTGGTATAACAGGCAGGGATACTACCATTATACCAATCAAAATACATATATATTCAGTGATACAGCGTGGTGCCTTATTGCACGTTCACACTCAATCTGCAAAAACTTGAACATGTGAGTGGCTTACGATTCTCGCGAGGGTATTGTGTATTTTGTTTTTTGCGACGTGACAATTATGATTAAAAGTACAATTTTGGACTGCCCCCGTGGAGCTGCAGTTTATTGCCTGCCTTGTAACGGGGAATAACCCTGATTCAATTCCCAGGCCACATAAGTAGTGGAGTGTGGATGGTGGTAGGGTTTTTTGAACACGCCTGGGTAGCTGCCACCATCCATGTTAGTCTGCCGTCATAATAGCATTGCTGTATTACGGCATTCATACATGTGAGAGTTCTGTAATATTTTGGGCGAACGCCCTTCATCATATACGGCCTTATTGTCATTTAACATCAGGTGTAATTGAAAGATAATTGATAAAAAAAATATTGCTTATAATACAATTCTCATTGTCTTACAACTAGGACACAGTAATTGCTGTAGTCATTAAAGGAAGGTAATAGCAATTATTGTGCGATTTTCGACATTGCTAATCGGTTGCGCATTTCGTAATAGCCCCGCAGTGTAATGTCACCCGCGAGAAGTACGCTAACGACGGTGTATATAGTCGAGACGATAACTTCGTTAACAGCGGTGTTTGTTGTTATGACGCATATGAGCCATATGTGGTGTTCGTGTTATACAGGTACATTTTAACCGATACCTCCCTACACGGTTCAATTTGTTAAGATCTAGTGTCGTCAGATTTCATAGATTTATTTCCTTAATTTCAATAATAATAAGATTGGCATTAGGCTAACGCCTGAAATTAATTTCAAGTTATGTTAACTGATAATAAAACCGCAGATTGTGAGACGTGTTCGCCCTCAATACTGTGGCTGTCACATGTAGACTGCTAGAACGCAGCATTGCTGTTACAGTTACAGATTGACGTTGAGGATGGTGGCCATAAAGAGTAGTTGAAGGAGTTCGGGAAGCCATATGAATAGTGTAATTGCATTGGTGATACATCTAAACTTCACTGGTCGGGTGGCTCTGGGTTCGGACAAGGGAAAGTAATCGTCACTCCACCGCGCCACGGAGGGGCAGTCAAATAAAGATTGTCTAACATTAGAACTACTGACCAGTCAATATGACTGCTTACACTAATTGTTCAAAACACTTTCTCTTTTACATTTCGCTTAATAATTATAATCAACAATATTTTGTTTTCTTTTAAATATGTTTATTTGAAACGTTTTTTTTTAATTTTATGTTTTTTTGTTTCGGGTTCAAATTTTATTAAAAATGTCGGAAGTTCTGGTGTTAATGTTTTTCAAATTGACTTAGCAAATTAAGATCTGTGTGCACATATACGTGCGAATTTCACTAAAATAAATTTTATCATATTAAATCTATTGTATAACATTATAATTTCTAATTGATTATAATTTTGTTAATAAAAAGTTATTTTGTTATACAACTATTTAAAATTTAAATATTTATTTTTTCTACCACTAATAAATGTTTTAATGAAATATGTGAAGGATCAACCTTACTGCAGCCTGCCTACAGGGCAAGCCCGACAACTTAAATATACACGCCTACGTTATAAAACATTAACTCGTTACGTGATTTTCTCATTTTTATCTCTATGGTCGTGTCATGATTTTGTACCAATCATGATTATTTTAGTGTATATTATTGCTTTAATGGGGTATCTAGAACTGCTGTGCTTGTATAAGACATACGTTCGTTTGTGTGGCAGCCGTGTCGCCGATATGCTGGAGGTGGTGGGCGAAAGGGTCGGCGGGTGGTGCGGCCGCGACTCGGCCAGCCTGCGCCAAACGGTCTGCGCCCGTCGCCGGCACCACAACGACGTTTATACGAAACTCGACGCCGAGATTGCTGTAAGTCGCAACAATACAGTTGTTATTGCTATGTATACTCTACCTTATATTACCACATTACGGACGGCGCTCTGCACGTTCTTCACACGCATAAAGTTATCGAACGCTTCAGAAGCATAATTAGCAAGCGATAGAAAGCGGAAACGTTTAATTTCAAATTGTATCCGGTATTTTATTAACATAAATGATTCTTGAATTGCCTTTAATTCGTAAAAAAATATATAAACACCTGAAAACGAGACCTCGTTCGGTTTGCTACAAACGAGATATCTCTTGACCCATACTCAGTGTGTTAAGTCATGGTCAGAATGTATAAGGTAATATTATTCCGCCCTTTATATTGCAATTTTATTTCATATCATGTAAATCATTAAAATCCGTTCAAAACTTTTGCGGTAGACATGATTTTTTGTCCATTACAAAAACATTTCTTAAACGATATTCAATAAATAATGAACGTTTCTTCAGATTTAATTATTGTATAGTAGATACAGAATTTATTGGATCTGCTACAAGAACACTATTTTAAAGTAATATAGTTAACTTATTCGCAGTTTCTTTATTATTTTTTTACAATTTCTAGACTAATTTCATAATTTAATATTAATTTCCTATGATGTATCATAAGGATAATGAGTCTGAATAGAGCAAATGAAGAGTGCAAAGCCTCACGGTATTATGGAGGTAGATTCAAAATAAGAAAGTAGCAGCTAGTCAGATGATCATAAAAAAATTATAACCATCGCAATTACACCATATTATCAAAAATTATTAACAGGTTTCGCGCACTGAAGTCTCACCAGAAGGTGGTTAATGAAGAGTCTTTGGTCTTATGCAATGTATTTGTTGCAGTCCCGGACGTCCTCTCTGTACAGAGTGAAAGAGGGACCAGTGGTCCCCGCTCCCGTGCCGCCTAGTCGTCCTCCGGCCGGGCTCGCGTGTGCCCGTTGTGCCCCTCTCTCAAGAGTAAGTCGACAAATTTAGCAATACCTCCTAACACAATTGACAACGCTCAAACAGAGTGGTCTAAAAGATAAAACTACATAAGTTTCTGAGATAATTATAGAAATGAGTTAACCATCGTTAGAAATCTACGAAGTATTCATTATTAAAAAAAGAACAAGTTTTTTCTTTTTTATAGCCAAAGTAGACAAATGAACAACCGGTTAACGTGATGAAAAGTTAATAAAATTAGCCCACGCCCATAGACAGTGGGAACAATGGCAATCGCAGCTGCGTTGACGACCTTTAAGATGAGATTAAAGTTTAAGTTTTATCAACATTAGTTATTTAATAAAGCAAATATTCTCAGTGTTACGAAAAAGTAACACTAAGAAAATTACTTCAACTGTTAATTCCATCATCTACGAAATATCCGCTGAATCCCACAGAGCGTCATTCCGTCTACCGACGAGAAACATTAAACCTAGTACAATGGACTCAGCTTTTTGTTGTTATGGAATGGAGTGCAATGCAAAGTTTATTATTAACAAAGAGCCTTATCGCAGTGCCGCGTTATATCATGGGATCGGGGTTTCAACGGTCTCTTTCAAATATTGAAATCTTGAGATAATGAAAAGAATTTATTAATACATCACCAAATGGAGTTATCTCCTAGTGTTTAATTAGGTTGCCTTTACATTAATAATTATATATAATGCGACATCATTTAGGGAATTGAAAATAAACAATTACGTGTATTTCTTAGATGTATTATTAAATAATATGTTACTGGCCAAAGACTAGTAATGTAGAGCATGTTTTGATTAAAACCGTGAAGTCATATATACGAATAAGTCAAGTGTTCCTAAAATTCGATCATACATTTCGGTTATGTAAGTTATATTAACCCCTTGATCTCGAGGCCTGCTTCACCTCAATTATATTTAGTAATGATATGTGTCAAGTTTCAAGTGTAAAAGGTTAACTCTATAAACGTCTTGTTATTAATATTAACGTGTTCTTTATTATTAACTCTTGACACTCGGGGCTCCCGAGCGGAAACATTAAAAATGTTATTATGTATTAATACGTTTTTAAGTACAGCTCGCAACCAATGAAGACATATTTTGCGACTTATCAACTTAATAATTATTATTCAATCTAAGTTCAACAGTCAAAAACAATTATTAAATAATATATAGTTAAGATTCGATCATGCTCTGTATGTAGTGTACTATTCATAGCCGGTAAGCTTAATATGATGCAGTTGTGGAGGTAATGTTCTTTATTGCTTTGGTCACTAATTGCCTTTCTTAGTACTTACTCTCTAGTCTAGTTTTTTTTTATCAAAGGATTAATGACGCTAGATTTACGGGACTATAATTTTGACGGAATATCCTTAGATAAGAAGTTCTGTATACTAATATCCATTTGATTATTTTAATATACTGCTTTTGGGAACATTGTTTTATACCATTTTTTGCAAAACTTGAAAAATAAGAATACAGTAATACTCACAATTATACTACAGACTCGTAAAGAAGACCATAAAAATGTCTGTAAATCTAAAGAAAAGTGTTAAAGAGTGAGGAACATCAATCATTATCATCTGATTAGATATTTAACACACTGTGAAATAAAAACGACCTTCGTTATTGCGAATGATAAACGAGTGTCAATAGGTTCGATGACTGGACCGCATTGTGACGGTGAGATAAACTCATAGCGAAGGTCATTGTCACTGATCGGACGGGGTGCGTGATGAATTGCCGCAATGTGGGGCACTCCTGTGTGCCTTTGTGTTCGTGCGTGATGATGCAGTGTTTGTGCGAGATAAAACTGTTTAATAATAAACACGCTTCAAGATGAGCGCGTGTTGGGTTCACGCGGTTTATCTTAACGCGAGAATAGTTGTAGTTCAGTGTTGAGACGCGACAGCGGTTTGAAAATGGAAGAAGCATATGCATACATGCGGTTGTTAACTAAAATTTTATCAATGTATAAAGATGTGATTGTGATTTAATGTTTCATTTAATTTATTTGTAACTAATTCTACCACAAGTCTTTAATCATCAAGGATTTATTTTGTAAACAATTCTTTTGGTTTTTCCTTTTTCTTTAGTAGTACTAATTAACATGAAAATTTTAATACATTGTTATTATAGATTTCAAACAAAATCTTAATCTATTCATTATATCATTTCGTATTTCACTTCTTATCACTTTTAAAAAATCTCTATAGTGTCTCTATAACATAGTATTAATTTTGTAGAGACGTGTAAGAACGAAAAGAAAATTTGGTTAGTCATTCTTTTGAGTTATTTACAAAGTTGTGTAAGCAGTTGCTTAAGTACATATAATATTCCTTGAACCGTGGGTATATTTTAATAAATATGTTGTTATTCCTTTGCGCTTGTGCTTTCAAGCACCATAACCAGAAAACAACATGTTCAAACCATTCGATCTCATGTATGTATTTGTTGCTTAGATGGATATCAACTTATTTAAATTGTATAAGCTAGTTAATATTTGACAGCAAAGTCAATATTGATTGAACAATAATATTAGTTTACAATATGTGAGGCTTAACAACGTTAACATGAAAACTTTGTTTGTTGTAAGACACGATGATGGCTCAGTGTTTTGCTGACATTGGTTGCGGAATTTAGGTACGCAAGTTCACACTATTTGAATTATAATATGAATATAATATTGTAATAAATATCGACGATCACTTGCTGATGAAATGTAAAATTATCCTGAGGAAAGTGTGTGAAGTAGCAATACGAAACTAGACGCTATCCAATCAGCATCAACTGAACCGAAAACCATTTTAGCACAAAATTTCGCTGGTATGCATAATTTTTTAATTGATTATTAAAACTTTATCTAATTTTTTTGTTCATATTTTTGTGGACTTTTACAGCATTGTTGTGTCAATAAGAATATAATGTATACATTTTGGGATTGATGCCACAAAGTAAAGAATAAATTTAAGATTCCGGCTAAATTTATAATTTTCTTCTAATAAAAATATATGTGTTAAACTGTGTTAAACATATTCAGAAATTATACTGTCAGAAAGTAAGTTTTGCGCTAACTATAAACTAGGTAAGTTACACACATAAATTACCCATTGACGGTCACAATTTTGAAATGTTACTGTGTCATTGACACTGAGCTTGATTGATACGGAATGTTTTTTTTTTTTAATTTTGAACAAGTACCGTTTTGCATCTGGCGGTACTAAAATGTTGCCCTCTGACCTATATAGGGTAACTGAAACATATTGTTGTAATTCTTATGAATGGTCAACGGTAAAGACTGATATGAGTAGAAAGGCAGAGTTCATTGCGTATTTGAGGGTGAAAAGCCAAGTTAAAAAGCGTGATGCGTCTACTTTCGTATAGGGAGTTCAACCTCTTTTTTTCCTCATCAAGTGAGGATAAGAGTAGATTGTACTTTCCGCTTTTGTAGGTATTGTACGGTGCGATCAATAATATGTTAATCGATTGTTGATTAAAAGTAATTGTACAGACACTTTTTAATGAAGAGATTTCGAGTTTGAATTTGTAAGGAACACAGCCAGTCCGTCATAACTTATTTTTGTCCAAGAAAGAGCGCACCCCAAAGCAGTTATACGACGCACAATAAAACAAAAAAATGGGTGCAAATTAAATAAAAAAAGGAAATAGCAGGTTCTAATACCCCATTTTTCCATTATTTTTGACCATGTATTTGCACTAGCAGAAAGTTAACTGACGGGATTTTTAGTAACGATAACAAAATTATTAATCTTTTGTAAGGCAACTCTATGTTCACCGACTGCCAAATTCCTTGCACAATATCATGCGACCTTCAAGAGATGGTGTGTAAGAAATTAAAAAAGATTTACATCAATAGCGCATTCATAATATAGCTAGACAACACTTATTAATTCGATAGCAATCCCGATTGTTAACTCTACGATCATTAGAATTAGCCAATATTGTAACAAAAATTTAACATATGGACGTATATGTTTGGGGGAAGTAGATTTTATTTTCGACTGCAGACAGTTATTTCGACTGTAACAGCTCTTTATAAAATTTACAACGGTGTCTTAACATTTACAAGTTTTATAAATTTTATTTAAAAAAAATGACGTAACTAAATGAATTCTTGTATAATGGTATATTATTAATGTTTCATACCCGAAAAAATTTAAATTTGCATATAATTCTAAAATACCTGGTAAAAACCAAGTGAAATAAAGTGAGAAAAATTAATGATATATAGTTGAATATAAAGGTAAAATCAATACAACAAGTTTTTCTACGCATCTAATTCTTTTGTATTTCACAATGAGTTTAAGATCTTTATTGTTTGTTGAAACACCTGCAAACTGGCAAAAAGACTATGGCAATTGAATTGACCCCTATGATAGCTGTCTTTATAAATGAAATATGTTTTTTTTTCACATATACGGAAACAATAATTTTTTGAGATCGGTGTTAAATTAAATGACCTGTTTAATTTTTTTTTATTACATTAGGCGAGCTACGTATATATCAATAAATTGCACTCGTAATTTAAATACATACCCCGAAACAGTCGACTTGTATATTCACGGTGTAAAAATTGAATGAAATACAATCGACATGTATGTAGTAATTTTATATATTTCGTAAATTTCATAACAATAAATTTGTCATAGCTTGTTTTTAATAATTGCATTTAATAAAAGAAATTCCACCGTTACGAGGTATAACCTTCGATCCGTTATTTTATTTTTGGTCGAAAGCACACGCTACAAGCAGTAAATATTATAGTTATAGACCCTCCTGAGATTTGTGCTCCTGTCGAGTGCGTGCTCCGTGCGGTTGGCAATATTTGTTCATAGGTGTTTGTGCAAAACAATCAGTTGTTACTTTGAAATTTAATTTGAAACCGACCTTATCTTTGGTGTAGGCAAAAAAAGTTTCTAACAACAATTGTCTAGCATTTAGCCTAAGTAATTATAAATGTTTGAAGGTGGAAAGGCTGATTTGTTAGTTTTTCCATAAATATTGGTTATGTCCCCGCTATATAGAAAGCCGTTACAGTTTACAATTTTATATTCTCTGATCTTAATTATATAAATTAATGAAACGTTTGTACAATTCACAACAATGAAAATTAAATCGTCTAACTTATCGTGGTATCCTTTATAACTATATAATATGTTAATAGTCTCGAAATTGTTGAGAAATGTGTCTCTCTTTAATGTACCGTAGCATTTTACCGGTAACTGATATAGTCGTTAAAACCCAACCTTTTAATAAATGTTCTCCGTGACCCCATTGATTATTTTCACAAGTCGAGGATATCAATAGGCGGCAGTGTGCACATCACGATATAAGCTTTTACATAGTAAAATATGAAATTGTAACAACAAACGCAAATGACGCAATCCACATCAAAAACATCTACTCCGACATTGTGAATTTTTTGATAAAGATTGCGTCACGCGCTATTGTGTACCTATATCGTACTTTGAACTCTACTCGATTGTTTACATCTGTATCAGAGCGAACAGTGCCACCGGTTCGTTACTATTGTTTTGTTTTATTTGTATACATTTTTAGGGTACCGTACGGAGAGGGTGGCAAACGGAACCCTTATTACCAAGCCTTCGCTATCCGTCTGTCCGTCCTTCAGCCGGCTCTATCTCGAGAATAATAACAGGTGGATAGTTAATTTTTTTTACGGATTGTGTAATTTTATTGCCGCTTACAACAAGTAAACATCTAATAATACCTACAAGAGAAGTGATTTTATAGGCGTTTATGATACGGAACCCTTCGCGGTGTGAGTTAGACTTGCACTTGGCCATTTGATATATGAAATTGAGCACGATCGGCATTGTCTACATAGTGCGACACGTGTCATTCCCTCGAAGAATAAGTATTTATGTGCAAGGAACATACGGATCTGCGATAGAGTTAATAATTTTGACTGCCTTCATTGCGCAGTGGTTTACTCGCTTGAGAGAGGGGTCTTGGGTTCGATTCCCGGACCATAGGTTAGCGGATGGTGTTCATTACCACCTATTCACCGTCTGCCTAGTTCTCATTGTTAATTTCCCGCTATAACAGCATTGCCGTGTTCCAGCAGTCATACATCTGAGAGTCAGAAGTATTCTGGGTGAACACACTTCACCATCTACGGCCGGTTTCTTTTGTATTCAAATGAGGTTTATATAAGTGGCATATTCATTCGCATGAAGATCTGTTATTTTATGTACACAAATATAATGCATATTTAATGTTTTGGTACTACGTACGAAAGATAACTAAATGTAAGAATAAGACAAGATATAAATTAAATTTTTAATTTTTCATTGCCTGAAACTGTCTACCTTGTAGATTTTAAAAACGGTGATAATCAACTGATAACAAATTGTACGAGTACGAACATATAAATTGTAGACCGACTAGGAACAGTTACCTGTTTCGATTCCCGGGCCGCAAGATTAATGGAGTCTGGATAGTGATAAGGTTTTTTCGTACCCGCCTGGCTTGCTACCACGCTCATTTTAGTGACGTGACTGCCTCCATGGCGCAGTGGTTTATCCGCTTGCCTTGTGACGCGCAGTTCCTGGGTTTGATTCCCGGGCCACAGCAGTGGAGTCTGGATGGCGGTACGATTTTTCAAAACCCGTTTGGCTAGGTACCACACTTATTGTCAATTTGCCGCGGTAAGAGCATTGCTGTATTTCGGCAGTCATACATGTAAGAACCAGAAGTATTCTGGGCGAACAAGCTTCACCATTTATGGCTTCATTGACACTTAACATCAAATGAGATCGAAGCCAAGTGTCAGTCCATAAAGGCAAAAAAAATAATTGCATAAACGTTTTGTAGTTATTTTTTTATTTATGTAATTTAAAGTTGAAGAAAGAAAAAAAATTGTGAACTATTCTATTTATTATAGTTGACTAATAAGTAAAAAAAAAATACTTTTTTCTTTAAAAAAATTATTCTTTAGAGAATGTTATAAAACGTAAAAAAATTATAAACAATCCAATTTAAAATTTCGTACACCTAGACATTGAGCGTAGGAAATAATAATCATAAAAAATTGGTGGTACTGTACGCGAGAATCAAAAATGTAAAACTTGTGTTCAATTCCGTTCTATTTGTTCGTTTGATCCAAACGCGCGTTTCCGTCGATCGGATAGTGGATGTTTCATTTAACAATAATCTCTACGTGTTCTGCTACAACGTTTATTATAGCTATTTTCTGCGGTACAGTCGCTTTTGATAACTTATCGTTGTTGGTCAAATGTTAAAGTACATTAATATACGCGCCAAATAACATTATCCGCGGAAATATTATATTACGCAATAACACTTAATCACCGCGTGTTGAACTGATGATAAATGGACCGCACTCTTATCGCTGGTTAATTATTGTTTATTAGGTGATCAAGGCGACCGGAGTGTGTAATTCTTCCTTATAAAAATTGTATTCTTATTATCGGAAATGGACTATCACCTGACATAAATTAACACTTGATGTTAAATGATAACGAAGCCGTAAGTAGTGATGCTGACTCGCTCAGGATACACTGGTTCTCACGTGTATGGCTGCCGGAACACAGCACTATTGTTAGGTCACAGGTGTAATCGATTATTGTACTGAATTTTTCTTAGTCAGGTGTATATATTATGATAATACAGTAACATTTTATTTTAATATATTAATCTTTGAATTGCAACATTGTTTACTGTAGTTAATTTGTTAACTTTGTCTTTAATACAGTTCTGATATTTAAAATATTACTTTAATTTTCTAATCTTACATTGGTTATAATAAAATTATATGATAGATGATCTAACTCTTGACAATCATAAATAATGTTTGCCATTCGCAAAGATATTTAATAATTAATATTTTTAATATTTTACAATTAAATATCTCTTCAATTATAAAGATGCGTATGAAATGATTTTACATTAAATAATTAAAATTAACGAATTTTTCAGGTATGCCTTAAATTAGTTTATTTTGTACCATAAAACAAACTAATTTAACGCAATATATCCCTCACCACTCTATGTCACATCAACTATCGCAGAAGTTAACCATCACGTCAAAGGTTCCTTCCTCTAAAGGTCCGATCAGCCCACATTACTTAAAGTAGAGATCGCTTGGCATAGTCAATTATTTAATATTCAAGGGCTGTTACATAAATGAGGAAATATTGGACTCGTTTCAGTGATTTCATCTCTGCGACCTTTATATCGATGTATACTTATGTCTAGTGGTGACAGAATGACATTGTGACAAAACCAATACCGTTGCTTCTCGCTGCGCCTTTTATTTTAAAAATCTCGTTCAATGATGTAATTTTTTAAGTCTTCATCTTTTTAAAATTGTTCTACACAAGAATGCGTCTCGCTCGGAACAATAGAGTTTTTTTTTTTAAATACGTAAACTTGCAAGTAAATAATCAAATTACTGGTAATTACCACTCGTATCTTGCTTGTGTAATATGTACAACAAATATCATTAATATAAAGACACTGTGACCTCGTACAAAGTTAATTAATTGGATTTAATTGTTTTTATAATAATCGTCTTTGCACGATGCTGGTATTAGGTATTTCTTCTTTATCTTTGTTATATTATGCCAGGTAACGTTTGTAATTCTCACACACAAAAAAATTATACAAAAGGCACTGCAATATTCCATGCTAATTTCGCTCGACGCGTTTACTTTATTTCTGTGTTAATTGCAGGACGGAAATTTTTAAACCATCCGTTTACTAAATGATGTTTTGGCGATCTCTGTTTCTCATACAAGTTAATATATATACATAACATAAAAATAAGTATTAAATTATACATATATAGTGACATTATATTTGTCCTCCTTGCTAATATCGTAATGGATAGTGAGAGATTATATTAGTAACTAGAGTAACAAGATTTATCGTTCCTTAAGATCATAGATCGTTATGACAGTCAAGGGTCCGTCGCGGCGTGTCTACCTAATTAGTAATGTAATGTAATAAAATAACACATTTTAATTTAATACATTATATTGTTTTTCATTAGGGGGCGGTAGTCTATAAAAGGTTGGAAACTTAAGTTTTATGTAATTGTGTTTGTCTTCTGAGTGTTTCCTTACCCAAAAGGGTGACAATCGGAACCCCATTACTGCGACTGCTGTTCGTACGTCTGTCTTGCACTTGGCCATTTTTATGTATATCTATATCAACTTTGGTGTTTAACTAGCATCCTTCGTTACCAACTACTCATAGTCTCCATTTGCCGCCATAACAGCATTGCTGTGTTCCGGCAGCGATAGACGTGAGAACCAGAGTATGCTGTGTAAACTCGTTTCATTATCTAAGACTCATAAATTGAAGCTATCTGTAGTCCTGAAGTCGATTAAAGAAATACATACCATTTATATACAGCATCCCGTATCTGGTGGGCATGGTCGATATAATGTCTCCAATTCATTCGAAATAATGTTATCAGAAATAACATCAATCAATAATAATAAATAAATTATTTTGGATTCAAAATATTACATTACCAAAAGTTAAAGTCCGCCCTGAGTACTTTTACCTTGTACCGCGAGAATAAATAAATAAATAATAAGACTGCATTGGCGGGTCGGTTAACAACAAACGAAAAGCGCCAAAAAAAGTGTTGCATATTCATATTATTATTTTTATTTATTGCTAGTTATTTACGATAGATAACACACTTAAGTCTTAATACCAATTAGAAAGTCATTAATTTCACATTGCTTTGGTCATATAAGGGTTACTGCCAATTCTTGGCTAGAGCAAATATTGTTCCTAACTAATAGTATTTGTTTCTACACAATTTATTACATTTTTGTTGCTGACCTTCAAGAAAAGAACCTACTTTCACTTTGAAGGACAGCAATGCGACTGCGAGTCCTAAATTTTGTTTGCCTACTCTGGCTATAAGAAAATCTTGTATATAGTCTCTTGGAAGATGTAAACAGTCTTCGCTTTTTGCTCTAAGCTTTTAAAAGCGAAAACAAGTGAATGTTAAATTCTAATACTTAACCACGTCACGTGCGTATGTGCGCTTCCTTTATGACGTCACAACCGCAGGACTTCCGAGCAGGCGCCATTTGTTATCGACTTGTTAGCAAGCACTCTTTGTTACTTACGTCCTTGGCCTTAGAAGACAATTCAGCGCCACGCGGAATATTTAACATGTTCCATAATAGGTAAATTCCAAATTAATAGGCCTTTATTTGAAAAAGCTCTTACCTTTGTAACGGGATTTCTTCGCTTATGTATATAGATTAATAATTAGCGGTGTAAGTTTTATTATAAACGCGTAGAGCAAATAAAGAGAACAACGTTATTCATATTTAAATTTGTTTTAACTTTTATGACCAATTGCACTCGTCATTAACGAGTCTGCTGCCAAATGTGCCCAAGAGGTTAAATACATTTAGTTTCTAAGAGATGTAAATAATACCTAGTAAAATATAATCACATTAATTAAAATTATCGTCAAATTTAGGATATTTTAGAGCGTTTGATATTTAAAAGAAGACTAATAAGATACGTCTCATTCGTATTGCTTTGACATTCGTTCGACATGAGCTCGCGAAACTTAACGGTATTACGCATACCGTGCTATTCATGGACCTGAATTTGTATTAAGACACTGGATTCTTATTCATATCTAATAGCACTTTATATATTTTTTATTAGTTATAAGTTAACACTTCTTCGAATTCATCTGTTAAGTACAATGAAGCCGTTAAAAATGAAGCGTGTTCGTCCAGAATGTTTTTGTCTCTCACATGTACCACTGCCGTAACACAGCGATGCTGTTATGGCGGCAGATTGTCATTGAAAGTGATAGTTAAACAGGTTCGAAAAACCCGATCACCATCCAGACTCCACTACTCATGCGGCTCGGGACCTCCACGTTACAAGGCTTCGTTACGGAGGCAATCAAAACTTTTCACGGTGGCGCACACGCATCGTTGGTTATGAGTTCCCTGCAATAACAACCGTGTTGACAGAAGGAATTCCACCAACTACATCGCCGTATAGATAAATAAAATGTAAACATTCCTCCTAGAGGAATTGTTAAAGGTCCTATTAACCAATAACAGCTCCGTTTCAATGCCGCAAAATGTCAACATTGGACGGAAGGCCGCGGTCACCACGGTGTCTGTATTCGAGTCGCGATCGGCGACATCCACATCGCCTTGGTACAACTTTATATTATCTTTGCAGTTTTCCCTATAAAAACAAACATTCACTCCATGCAAAAATGTTTTTTCTTCAAATACTTTACTTATTCCAGTTATTCAATTATTACGTAACTCGTTTTCCTATTATTCGTAATAAAGTTTTTTTTATAATCCGATATACCACCAAAATTTTTGCCAATTCTATTATGAATATGTTGGTAACATAACTTAAGTACTATTAGTATCATCTCTAATAATCTAGAGTACTCTACTAATTAAAAAGTGACACGTTAAGGCCAACACGTTTTTATGTTCATAGTATACAGTGTCCAAATAATATAAAAAGAATATTTTTTATAGCTTTTTTTTATCGAGAAAAATATAATATTATTTATGCAACACAAACGCATATCGCCTATAAAGCTCTCATTGATGCAGTGAATGTATCGCTTATATGACTGGTCGCTTTATATTCCAAATTTAAACACAAAAGCGCGCCGGCCGCGGTGGCGTGACATCTACGGACCAACCAGGCGCATGCGCGGCTCGCGGCCCGCGTTTAGTGCGTCGACCTTTCTACTGGTACGCAATTTATAAAAAATAAAATCCTTCACCTATTATAATCCAACGGAAGTGAAGAAATAATTATATTTTTTTAACATTTTGTGATCGATTTCTTTATTAAACAAAGTGTAGTATAGATGTCCTATAAATAGATAATGAATAACTGCGTATATTAATTATAATATCATTCATAAGAAAAAAACTGTTTTATCAAGGTTATTATTTTTAAATTTTTCAGATGTAGTTTCTTGTTTTGACCGCAGCTTTTTTTATTTCAAATAATTTAACGCAGTTTCAAAGGTATTAAGATTATTATTATTATTAGTAGGTAATAAAGCTAATTGTGTCTTATGATAAATTTTTATATTTTTTGTTAACATTATTCCGCAAGCAATAATGTAGTACTGCCGACATTGTTTATTCCGTGTTTATTTTTATGACAACGTCGCGTGCAATACAGAAATAAACTTCCATACTTCATTCACACGTGTGTACCTAACAGTTGAGAATGTACAATAATAAAAAAAAATAGTAAAGAGCAAACAAATAATTCTCATTGGACTGTATTCGAATACAAACAATATTATCGAGTTAAGAAAAATTGGACTAGCAAATATATCTCAAACAAATCTCAGCCGAAATTTCTTGTTTTAGTAAAAGAAGTCCATTGTTATATTTTTAAAATAATTACAAGATTGATATGTATTAAATCATAAAATCCTTTGACATTTGATGACTGAAAATTTTATAAGCTTCTTTTTAATTAATTTTACTAAAGACCTTAAAACTAAAATAAAATATATTATAAGTAGAATACAATTTTAATTACTAGAGTAAATAGGTATATAATTAAACGAAGTTAACCACGTTTAATTTTAATAATAATAATATTTTAAATGTCTATTTTTAAATAAATTGGGCATAAGTAATAATGAATTGTTAGACGATTTGCTTTATTTTTCATACCTTTTCAATGTAACTTAGAAGTCAGTCCATCAGTTTTATTCATATCCGTTGTCCACAGGAGTCGTGGCAGGACCCGAAAGCAAACGACTCTAGCTCCGTGATCAACATTTTGGACATCGGGCGGCAAAACTTCGCGAATGGCGGTGTTGTGTCGCGCTACCTGTGTGATCTCGCCCAGTGTCTTAACCTCGTCAAGTATGACTACAAGGACGTAGTGCCCAGTGTGAGTTACACTTCAAAGGAGTGCCTCTAGTTTTGTTTTATGTAGGAATTAAAACCAAAAACAATTTGTTAATTTTGCGCCTTCTTTTACACATTCGCAACGGCTGACGTGAATTCTCGTCATTTTATTCCTTGTGAATTTACGTTCTGCTTCGGTTTCAAAATTTCAGTTTCAGAATGTCATTATTTTCGCCGCTACTCAGTATTAGAAACGGAAAAAATGCCGCGAAAGTATCAATCGCAAATACTACGACTATAACACAATCAAAACGCGTTATTTCACTATACGTGGCATTCTCAGATGTTACGGGTTCGACAGCCCGACGTCCAACCATTCGACCCTCGAGTTATACTTGTATATTAGTCGCAGTATTTACGATGAAACAAAGCGGCAAATAGGAAATTAATTTTGGTTTTATTGAGTCATTGACTTTCGCAAAGTAACGCATATATCATATAATAAAGGCAATAGACGCCTGAATGCCTCCGTAGTACATTGGTTTACCCGCTTTGCTTGTAATGCGGAGGTCCTGGGTACGATTCTCGAGCCACAGTAGTGGAGTCTTGATGGTAGTAGCAGGCTTTTTCGAACCCACCTGGTAAACGCTACTTATTACTTAATTTCAATATGCCGCTACAACAACCTTGTTTTATTCTGGTAGTTACACATGTAAGAGCCAGAAGTATTCTTGGCGAACACGCTTTAACGTTTACGGCCTCATTGTCACTTACCATCAGGTGAAATCGAGGTCGAGTTTTAGCCTATAACCGATAAAAAATGTCGTATACAAGTATTCAAGCCCATATCTCAACTTGCAAATAGTAAGGTGGAAATATTACTGTGTTCCAGTCTGAAACATAAGGCGTCGCGCGGCAATGTGATGATATGTAAACATGATTATTAGCATCACATTACTCAATACATGTTGCTGTATAATGTCCTCTTCCAAAGCTTCATATTTTGTTTCAGTTAAACAGTAGAGGAGAACCAATACTTTATCCTATTATGTAACATTTATATACAGGTAATTAAAGATGAACGCTTCCAACAAGCCATAGAGCAGACGGTGCAGGACGAGCTGAGGAAAGCGAACGGGGAAAAGCAAGATGGCGTAAACAAAGAGCAGAAGTCCAACCAATACGCTGAAACCAGGAAACGGGTGGAGGCGCGCGCCATGAAGGTGCTGATCGACATCAGCTCTGCTATGTCCAACAATGTTCTCAGGTATATATCTCAATACATTTTAAAAGTTCAGCCGAAAGTTCACAATAGACGTTATGTTAAACTTTACGTACAATCTGAAATAAGGTTTTTCCTTTGCTTTTGTTCATTTTTACGAGACCTTATTCTAAGAATATTTTTTAAAACTAAAAAAAATACTTATCAAAATAGCACAAAGACTCCACGAAAATTGACACGTACAAATTTAACTTCCTATTTCCTAAAACTTTTTGTCGAGTATTAATTCTTTTGATACAATTTACTAGTAATTTAAACTATAAACTAATAATCCACTTATCTTAGAAATGATGACCCTAAGACCCAATAAACTGAATATTTGTAATGCATAGATATACACTACAATGAGACGTCGCGAAAAATAGTAACAATTGATAATCGCACGGTTTTAGTTTCAATTCATACGAATAAAAACAAAATACTTGTTTGTGATACACAAAACTAGGTCTTGACCATGTGCCAATTAAACTATAATTATAAACATTTTACTTCGTCGCTTAATGGGTAAGATAAAAAAATCGTTTTAACACCAGAAACGTTCCTGATTTTGTTATTGATAGGTAGTGACGTACAGATGTTATCATTCTAACTAAACACTAAAATAAAGCTAATGTTATTACGTTTTTCAACTATTTGTATGTGTTCTTATTTTTAAATATAGTTCAATATTCAAGTTCTCCATACTTTCTTGTTTCGAGCTCCGTGTAGTTTTTGACTCGGTACTCATTCGGTCGAAGGAGCGCAACTCGGATTTACGGAGCTACACTTTTGATACGGAAATTAATTACTCCGACATGAACTTATTATCTTTATGATAAGGACATAATTATCGTGCCGAATATTTAAAGTTTTAGTCGATATCTATTACTGTGTATTTAATCCGGAAAAAGGGCCAAATGCCCTCTAAATCTACAATATCAAATGACTTGAAGGCTTCATATAAAATATGTTACTGTTCACCTTAAAATGCTTCCTCATAGCTGTTAAATTATTTATAATGTATTTCTGTCAATTAAAATGTACCTATGTAGAACATTTCAGTTATATAACTTCTTTGAGTATATTATGAAGAGAGAACGTAAATTATTATATGGTCACTCTAACTCTTGATTATTTGATACAAGTTATACAAATTTAATTGAATCTTTTTCAAATAGAATAACTCTCCTTCAAATAAAATTGGCCTTAAGAAAGAAATATTATTTTTTAATTAGAGAATTATATCTTATTCTTTTTCTTATACTTTATTCGTTTGAAGAAAGACGAAAAGAAAGAAATTTAAAACCGGTGAAAATATTGTACTGTAGTCCTATTAATCCTTTTATAATTATGGAATCACTACAATAAATCGGCTAGTTTAAGCTTCTTTTTTTTTTCAAAAAAATTTGAATTGACAATGGATATAACTGAAAAAAAAAACTCTATTTTGCAAATATGTCTTGCATTTTCTACCATTACTGTTTAAATTATTTTTTCAATGTTTTACGGCACCAACTTCTATATAACTTTTTGTACTCAAAAAAACGGAGCCGTCAAGTTCGAACCACTACGTGTAAAGTTGTATGAGAGTACATAAAAAGGTGAAGAAAAATGTACGCGTCGAATTGAGGACTTACTACTTGTCACCGTAAAAAACACGAACATTATCGAGTTTCACATATTAATTTAAAAAAAAATTGTGTACCTCAGACCTTGTAATAATAACCTCAATGATAGACAACCGTGTTTCATCTTACATAATTGGCCCTCATTAAACCTGACGGTATCATATAATGTCGAATGCCGAAACGAGTTTTCTATCCGATATCAACGGGTTTAAAGTTCACGCCTGCTTAATAATATATAATGTATATAATATATTGTAAATTAAAACAAAAAACGTGATTTGATATAATAAAACTCAATTTTCTTATGAATAATTAATAATAATTATAAGTAAATAAATATCTGAGACATTTCACACATAGTACTCTGATCCCAAGATAGGTTGCCAAGCACCTATAGTATGGATTATCAGAGACCGATATACATACATAGATATTTTAAATAAATACTTAAAGATAGATATACAACCAGATGCAGAACAAACACATATGCTCATCACATAAATGTTTCTTCTGTGTGAAAATTGAACCCGCGACCCTTAGTGTAAGAGGCAGAGTTACTACCATTACACCAACGTGGCTGTTTTAAAGACATTATAAATGTTTAATAACGATATTAAACATTTATAATGTTATTAAATATGCAAAATAGAAATCTATATTTGTATTTGATTCATGAACTTATGCACATTTTAGAACAAATTAAATAGTGGCATAGTAACGCATCCTCCTTTCTAGTTTTATCATTGTGAAAAATATGGCTAAAGGGAGAATAGTTTTTGCATTATTGCATCTTATAAAGAATTGGCAATAGACTTGAATGGTTAATAGCATTCTTTACCTGATAATATTAAGCGGTAGAAAGATTTCTAATATAAAAGGACATAAATGAAGTTATATTATTATGGAAAGGATGTGTTACTATTCATATGTTATACATAATAGCATCTTTATTGCTAATCCAATTTTATTATTATCGGTAAAGTTGGATTGTTCTACAATAATATATTATTAATTAAGAGTACTAATTACGACAAATTAGGACCTACATTCGTGTAAAATATTCGTCAAAAATATTGCTATTACGTCATACCTAAACAAGTTTTAACCAATTTGAAGTTAGAGATAGTCGTCATCGGAATATAATATCGTTAGCATGGAAACTGCTTCAACGCGTATACTACGGGGCCAGAATTCACTGGATGCACCGTGGGGCGCGCTAATTTCTTCTACTTAATTTGACGTGAAAATCTGAGGAAATAGACTTTGCATCCTCTATTTGTGATTTTTTGTTACGCTCTATAATACAAATTATATAAATTGTTATAACAATAGTTGAAAACAAAAGCGAAATCGTCTAAATCGAGTACCGTACAAATCAAGGCACGAGTAAATTGTTTTATACCTTATTTATAAATCTTTTACCATATCCATTCTTCTGATGTTCACGCAACTCTTGTGAAATTAAAAGAATTTTTGTTTCATAGTTCATAATAAATACCTTTTCAGACTGGTGGCATGGCTGTGTCACAAAGCGATCCGTCGCATTGCCGGCGGCGGTTGCAGCACCCGGATCGCGTGCGTGGAGAGACTCCGCCGAGCAAAGGCCGCCGGTCTGCCGCTGGTGTTCGTGCCTCTGCACCGCTCGCACTTTGACTACATCCTCGTCACGTTCACGCTGTACCTCACCGGGCTGCGACCGCCCCTTGTAGCGGCAGGAGATAACATGCGCATACCGTTCTTTGGGTGAGTGAAAGTATCACTTGATCATCGATTTAAATTTATAGTGCGAAACTGTTGATATTCATGGTATAATATTAAAAAAAATACCATCAACCTGTATATAGAAACTACATATTTCGTAAAGTGTGTAACAGGATTGCTTACTCAGTATTTAACGATTAAACTTGTCATTGCTTGCTTTTAATTCTGCATTCTGTGATGTTTTAAAAATAAATTCCCCGGTTAACTGGTTAATCTGAATGAATAATAATAACACATTTTAATGAAATCGAATGAGGTTTCGCTTTCTTGTTTTTTTTTTAACGAATAATACTGCAATTCAACAGAGCCGTCCGCACATATAATTAAGATTATTATTTAATACTTCGACTGCCAGAATTACACGTTTTGTTCTTGTTGGTTTTCCTTTAACGCTGGATTTACGGGTGTTTGATAAAAAGTTCTTTATACTAATGTTCTTTTTTTTGCTTTTGTCGGTTCTAGCAACATTACATTAAACTCCTCTTGAAAAACAGAAAATATAAGGAAACAATAACGAACCAAATTATCACAGACTCAACATGAAAACTATGAAAAGCTGTTCTTAAATCTAGTGTTAATACTTTGACCTCCGGCGACATTTACAGTGGTGTTGTTTTGTAAAGAGTGAAAAGTAACATGAACAAATCCTTCACTGTCCTAAAGGCCAAAAACCGATAAAAACACCTTATTTTTGGAGGCTTTCATTTTGTTATAATATAGAACTAAGAGTCTAATTTTTTTTTAATATATTTGGAACCTATATTTTATTTGATTTCTAAAAATTCATAAAAATTTTGCTGAAACATGCGGATGTCAAAGTGTTAATATGTGTATATATTTAATTCATAAAGGTTTACTAACTTTATAGTCGGTTATAATCGGTACTCATTTGCGATATATCGGTACGCAATTGCCCAATAGTTTTAGCATGTCATTACCGTGGTGTCACTGGACGGCATATAATGTAAATAATAATTTTTGTGAACATAATACCAAAATAATATTTAAAAAGTACGTATCTTCATTCTTTAGTTCACAAATCATGCTTCTGAAAAATTCAAAAATGTGCAGGGCTTTGACGTCATATTTGAGTGCGAACAGTAAAGTATGCACTGTAATAAGGAATTACATAAGTATTGCTTTTAAAACCGTATTTAAGAGACGCGTCATTTCGACGCAACAGCGTCTATTTAAATGTTCGCTATACTTGTATGTGTCCGAATTTTCAGTTCTATCTTTGCCTTTATGACAGCTTTGCTTTATACATTGTACGAAAACTTAGTGTTAAAAAGATAGATGTGTGTTATGAAGTTATACTTTTAATTTACTTCATGTAAGTAATAAGCTACAACACATTATCTTATTAGCGCCCTCGACGTTGAAAACCAGTGTATATGTTGAACGTAATAAAGCACAATGCTGCTTAGATACCCAATAGTAATAAAAATATTATAAATCAGACAAACATCCGTGTCTTCATTATTTCTTCATGTGTCATCATAAATTATATATAAATAAACACAGATGTTAGTAGATAATTTTAATAAATATTAAAGTCCTCTCACAAAAAATATTTAGTATATGCAGATGAATTTTACTATTGAGCTAAAGGAAGACAAAAAATGTGTAAATCATGTAAGGTAATAAAAATACAGACAAAAGGTTGTATATTTAAACGGTGAATAAATTCTGAATTAGTAGCATTATCTGCGATTACATAATCCTATTTACGAATATAACATTTTTAAAAGTGTTCGTGGCGCAGTGGTTTTCTTGCTTGTCCTTTAACAAAGAGCTTGGATTCCCGGGCCACATGGGTCGGAGGTCGCCTAAAAGTCTACCACACTTAGTAAATCTGCCAGTATAACACCATTGCCGTGCTTCGGTAGACATGCATCTTGTGTCAGATTATTTTTGGCGAACCCGTTTTAACATTCATGAGCTTTTAAACGAGATCAAATGTTATTATCAGATTAAAAAATCGTACTATGAGATTACTTACATAAGTACACACAGATCGACTACTGGTGTAACAATCCTAATACACTATATATTTTCTAGGTGGATATTACGCGGGTGCGGTGCTTTCTTCATTAGGCGACGCGTCGACGGCACAGAATACCAGGGCGGGTCGCCTGTGTACAAGTCGGCGCTCAGGTGAATAGACATTGTACCATAGATAGCGAGAGAAAGAGAGGGAAAGAGGCAGGAGAGAAGAGAAAGTGTAAATTTTACTTGCAATCCAATTAAACATAATGGAAACGACAACATCAAATCATCATCAATTATTTTGCACAGTTTTGATGTAAATTATTCTCTATTGTTTTCGTGATTTTTAAAGAGAAGTAATATCAACATCAAAACTTTTTTTCTAAAAAAAATTTTTCCCCGTTTCATCTTGCTTTGTTGTTTTGCATTTGTTTTGCTTTGCTATGTTGTTGATGGTAAAAACTTAATAAAAAAATCGACTACGTGAACTTGAATTCCAATTAGGTTTCTTATAAAAATACAAATAATTTCCTCAGAGCATACATCCTGAACAGTTTAGGCGCTAACAATAATCTCGAGTTCTTCATAGAAGGCGGACGCACAAGAACTGGAAAGCCACAACCGCCTAAAGGTAAATATTTTTAAAGAATTAAATCAATAGTGTTAGACCACAATTCAAAGATTACCTTTGCAATATCGCGTATACATTCAAAACAAATTGTAAAATTAAAGTAATTTTTTTTTATCAAAATCGTGTTATGGATGTCGGTGTAATTATAACATGAGCATTAGTTAAATTAAATTAAATCTATTTCTTTTTTAAATTAAATTGTGGTGAACTGGATATATTGTATAATTATTGGTTATTCAGTGGGTAGTGAATATACATACAAGTTTAACAAATGTACAAAAAAAGTATTACGAGTAGGTAGTTAAATAGATTAACATTATTTTGAGCTTGAGCGCTGCTTTGAAGCAGTATTAATAAAAATCTAAAAACAAGTTAAATATCACTGCATTAATCTGTCGTTAAACAAATTACCGTATTACAGCATTTATTATATAAAAAAAAACTTGTTTGTTTTTTTAGCTTAGAGAACTACCATTTACACACAATATAACATAAGTTATTGTCGCTTTTAAATTGAACAACTTTATGGAAATTAACTCTAGAAATAAATTCGCAAATGATATTTTAGAGACGGTCCTCGAATAATTAACATATACATAATACTGGTGAATATATTAACTAATGTAACATGTCTATATATTCTTGCCAACAATTTAATATTGCATGCTATCTTTTGTTTTATTTATAATCAAACCACAGATTACGTTTACGTTTGTTAACAAAAGTGGTTTATCGTTCATGATCTTTCCCAAAAAGATACTGCGCTTTGACATAAATTTTACCGTAATTCGAAACAGATGTAATTTTATTCCAAATTCACATAAAAGTTTTGTACGAGTATATCAATATATTTTCTTAAATATTAATGAAGGACACACAACACGAATCATTTACAGCGTTCTAAAATTAATTTCTTTTTAGGTTTCAGTACCCAAAGAGTACAACCGTAACCCTATTACTGAGACGCCGCCGTCCGTTTGTCTGCCTGTCCTTCTGTCATCAGCTTCTGTCTTATGAACTGTCAGAGATAGAAAGTTAAAACATTCACAGATTGTGTATTTCTAATGCCACTAAAACAACAAATGCTAAAATTAAAACAGTACTTACAAGAAATGTTATTTTATATGCGCGAACGCATATTCTTTACATAACCGAATCAAGAGGGGGTTTAAATTTTATTTGTGCACATCTTATTTAGGTGCCTCTCCGACCAGCGGAGGTTAGCTGTCGATTCACCACATTTAAATATTTATAATGTATTTGTAAACTTAATTAATATAAATATGTACTATCCATCACATAAATCCCTTATTTACTAATATGGTTTTTTGTTTCTTGCTGTCTCGGATCGCGAAGATGTCTTGTGCGGTAGGTATGAAACGGTTAGAGTACGGCGGATTTAAGTTCTAACGGATGTGTGTTAATAACATAACAGAATTGTCATAACCTTCTCAATCCCCGTCAATGTCAGTTTAGAAGTTAAGAAATACAATTAGCGTCTCATCTGTAGACGTACAATGGAAAGAACAAATGTTTAGTCGTTTTAAATAAAGTGAACAAAGTATGGACTACTTATAATTCTTGTCAGCAAGTAGAGAAATTTAAATAAACTGTTTTACTTTTTAACCCCTTTCACTAGAAAGGTGATTTTTACCAAATGTTCTAATACCGCAAATCGAGTGGCGATCCTAGATCAACATAGACGTGTCATTATCGACTATAAAGAGTTGAAATTCTGTTTATAATTATTTGAATAACTCAGGTAGAAATTCAAAAAACAGCCTCAAGTTGAAGGTTACTTCGCGAGAAAATTATATCTGCAATGCAAAAGTTTAATTTTTCCGTTTAACTACCCTTACATACTTTAGTAACCACCACCATGAATTGCAAGTTTTCATTAATAAATTTTAACTTTGTAATGAAAATGAAAAGTTGGTTTTCAAAGTATTTGAACAATAAAGTTCTAATTTCATAAAAATAATCAATTATTTGATGATCATAAAACATAACGGTTAAGACAATTCACAAACAACTTAATCTGCTGTTATTATTAAATAAAATAAAAATAAGATAAAAATCGGTCGTGCCATACCGCAGCTGCCCTCATGCCACATATACATGTTAAATTTATAACATTTCTTTATTTGCCAGGGTTAAAAATGATAATAAATTGAAAATAAGTTTGTTAGACGCCGTTTCGTTTACTTTAATCATGACATGGTATGGACACCGTGTTTCAGCTGGTATACTCTCGGTGATAATGGACGCGTACCTGGACGGGACGATAGACGACGCGCTGCTGGTGCCGGTAACGCTAAACTACGAGCGGCTGGTGGATGGCAGCTTCGTGCGCGAACAGCTCGGCATGCCCAAACAGATGGAGACGTTCTGGTCCGCGCTGCGCGGCATATGGCGCACGCTGAACACCAACCACGGCGGCATAAGGGTTGACTTCAACCAGCCAATATCGCTCAAGGTAACGTAATTACATTATGTACTTACCATTTTTTGTGTTTCAATTCCTATTTATCGTATTTCTCAATATGTTGTGTGTCATGATCACCGTGATTTACCGCTTGTGTCGTAACACGATAGTCACAAGTAAAATTTGTGATCTCGTGAGTCTGGATGGTGGCAGAGCCTTTTTGAGTCCACCTGGCGCTTACATACTTGCATCAGAATATTGAAGGTCAAAGCCAATCTGTAGCCATAACATGGCATAGCTGTGTTCTGGAAGTCATATATGTTAAAGCTAGAGTATTGTGGTTAACCGCACTTTATCATCTACAGTCTTCATTGTCACTTAACATCATATCCCAATTGATAGTTTATTACTTTTTTGTAACTCAGGTGACCTCCTGGTTTATCAATTTATACATCTTCAAACTAATCTTTATTCCAAATTTTATCTTCTACCTTTAACAGATTTTTATTAAAATCAAAGGTGTGTTACAATTTAAATATTATACTGTTATCTTCCATAGGAATTGGTGACGTCATTCCAAAAGTACAATTACTTGAAAGCGCCCATCGAGCGATGCCTGACACCGCCCAATAACAACTTGGCCGTGAACCTGGATAGGCAGATCTTGTACAACCACAGCCACTGCAGTCTGTACGGGGAGGAAGTCAGCACCGACCATAAGATGATGGTGGAGGCCATTGGAAGGCATCTTGTATATGGTATAATTACCGCATTCAATCTAATATGACCATACCGCTTTTCTAATATTCCAAATTGCCATAAACTGCGAATGTACCTGATTGGCAGATTAGAATGTTACAAAAAGGTTTAATTTTTGGGTAATTTAAAAAATATTCCTCCATTATATTATAATAAAATATTTTGCCAACATTTTGTATAATCAAACAAATGTTTCTTTTGACTGTGCTACTTTTGAATGTACTGTATGTCTAAGTAGAAAAATGTTTTGGAATATGGCGTGCCCGAAGTAATTTATTTTTATTTTAATTTCATGTTAATAATAATAAAAAATATTTAGTATACAAATCGCTTAGAATAATTATTCTTTTACATTCTCTCACGCACACACGTATTGCAACCAGTCATAGTTTTCCACAGACGGTGTGGTCGTTCACTAATGGTTTTATTTAGTCTGGCGTCGGTTGTTATTGGACTATTTCCCTCGTTCAGATGCGGCGCAATCGACTGCGCTCATGAGCACCAACGTGCTATCGTATGTGCTTCTGACGGAGCAGCGCGCTGGGTGTACGCTTCGGCAGTTGCGGGGTAGCGTGGAGGCGCGCGGGGAAGCACTGCGCCGCGCCGGTCGCGATCTCGGCTACACGGGCGACGCGGGCGCCCTCGTGCAGCACGCGGTAAGGGCAGCGCACCAGGGGGCACGGGTGGTGGTGGGGGAGAGGCTTCTTAGCCTTTCAAGCACACATCTTTGATTCTCACCGTCTAATTTAATTTTTTTTGGCGACATTAAAACATACTTGCCGTCACCAGTCCGTTTCTCTGACCATGGTATGAATTTTGTTTGTTATTAAGATTGATCCCCTCCAGTATTTGTAACAACTTTGGAGTCCATCCTCTCCGAGAATAAAAAGTTTAGTTGAAATTTGAACTCGCCCCTTACCTCTTCTTAGAGTGGATATGGAAATAGGAGCAGTTATAATGTAAATATAAATTAAATGAATTAATATATTTATTACTGTTTTACATGAGACATGGATAGTGACGATGACGTGTCTGTAAGGTACATGTATATCTATGTAATGAAATATCACATATATATATATATATATATATA
>DWQX01001231.1:0-29960 GCA_018245475.1 Pharmacophagus antenor | reverse complement strand
ATTACGCCCCCGCATTGTCGCCCGGCGGAAGGGTCACCGGCCCCCCACCCCGCCCCCCCCCCCCCCCCTCCTCCCTTACAACCCCCAACAATCCCGGGGCTTCCGGGCCTAATGCTATATTTAATTTTCTCTAAGGCTCCCTCATTAATAATACGAAGGCTGCGACTTTAAGTGGCGCTCACACGGCGACGGAGGCACAAGGATATGTAAAATAAATGAAACGCTAATGTGAGCCTGACTTATGTTCAATCCTGTCAGCGCAAAAATAGACGAACATTGTAGTACTTATACATAAACACACAAAATGTTGGTGATAATTACCCAATTTAAAATAAGGAATTTTCTTTTATAATCCTTTAAATATTGGAAACAAAAAACAAGGTTTATAATAATTTATACTAGCGTCCCAGCTCTTGAAACATATCTGCCGCCACGCAGTAGTACAAACATAATTGTTCCAGTTTGCAAGTTTCATTGTATTCTAATTTGTAAAATTGCTAACGTAGCTAAAGTAACCCTCTTATATAAAAATAATATAGACGTAATGTACCGTGTTAAAATAATAAAAATTAAAACAGGGATATGGCTAGATTATTTTTATAATCTCACCGATTGTCTTTTAAAAAAGTGAGGGTTATAACTTACGTAACATCATCATTATAACTTCACTAAATTTTTGGAACTATTTTGAGATTTTAATAAAGAACTCTCGATTAATAAATCCAAAGCAACTTAAGCAGGAAATTGAATATTTTTTTTTGCATATAAATTCAACTTTGGAATAACAACGTCACATCCACAAAACCCTTTACAACATAACACAAGTAGCGCCTGCAAGAGCGATGCGTGAACGTGAGTGAGGATAATTTATCATGATTTTAGAAGGGTTATTGGCGCGGGTAGTTAAGAGGGCTGCCGAAACTTTTGCCTTCAAACAGCAGACAGATATCTGCGGAATGCTTAAATTGAAATCGGTGCCAACATAAGAAATACACGACATTACGTTATGACAAGTTCTTATGTAAAAATACCACAGGAACAACAATATATTATCGTTGTTGTTACGTACACAATAGTTCATTCATATTAAAAACCACAAGACAAATATATAGTTATAATAAGTTTGAATTAGGTGTATGTGTATTGGTATATTCGTGTATTTCTGTGTCCAACTGCGATATTAGTAAGACTCACATAGCCGAACCAATAATTTTTGTTAAAATTTTGGTGTTTTTTATTTTACTTGAAAGGTAACTCGTTAGATGAGGTTGTTACTTCCGTTTCAAAACAATCTAACAAAGTTTTTCTGTTTTTCAAGAGATTCCTCTGAGGAATATTTGAAATTTTTATTTTAAATTATTCCTAAATAGTTTTTTAACGTAATAATGGGTAAAAAAAACTCAAGGGATATATCAGCTATTCGGATGACAACGTGCAACTTATCCCTTCCGAATTATAGTAAGTCGCTGTCTTGGAGACGGCACAGTTCGGGCGACGTTCTCCTAAGTTTGTAGCGCTGGAGCGCGAGGTGTGTAATTGAGTTACGGCCCTTTGACACCCGCCTTAACGAGGTTTGCCCCACTTGCGTAGTATTGCCCCACACCCCACTAGTTCGACAATACAGTAGTGACGTCTTGAGCGCTTGGCAATGATGTTTTGTAAACCTATTGTAAAGTGAGCTAACTATTTTTTTACTTCATTTTCAAAGCAAACATTACCTTAATCGTGAAAAATAATTACATATATTATACTCGTTGTAAATATAATATTAATAATTATTTCAAGAGACCTTATTATACCTCTGTCGTGAAATCTATTTTAATAAAGATTTTTTTATCACGTTTCTGGATCCACAAGTCTACTGAAGCATTCGTGATACTAACATTTTAAACAATATACTCGTATACTAAAAAAAAATTTTTAACAGATGTCATAAATTTAAAATCAGGTAGTTGATTCATCAAAACATAAAAAAGATAATATTAAATTTCTGAAAATCTTATTTTACGATATTTACATAAGAAATATAAGAAAAATATAAGGCTTTGTAATTTTAGGTTTATTATGATTTATTCATATACAATGTGAAAACATTTATATACTATTAAAGAATAGCGAACAATAGGTGTCGAAAACTTAAGATGATTTAATTTCATTGTGCGAGCACCAAATTTTTCATTACATCCTCTCGACCTTTTATTGACACCTCTGTTAGTCGCATAAGGCAGAAGGGGTCCCGAATGCTTAGCAACGGGACGGTCGCGTAGGAGACGAGCTCTGACGTTCGCGATATTATTAGCTACAGCTTTTGATTGAAATCGCACAATATAAATTTTTAGTTATATTTCTTACAACATTACTGTCATTTAAACCTAATGTAAAAAAACCGACATCAACATATCAGTTTAGGTAAAACATTAGGTTTAAGAAAATAAAATTCCTTTGAGATATCTCCTCAACCTTTACATATTATTACATATTCGAAAAAGTTTAATCAAATCATAAATTTTGATGAAGTTTTACATTTTTCTACAGATTTTTCAGAAGTGACCGTGAATTCCTTTTTAGTAAAGTTGTTAACAAATGTATTTCAGATATATACGAGAATAACATATAACAATACTCCAACGATTCTTGCAGGTGTCAAAAGAGGGTCGAGACTAATAATTAATTGTTACTCGAAACTTTTCGCACAAATTAAATCCCGTTTTGAAGCACAGAAGAGACAACGGTCCGGCTTGACAACGTAATATCGAATAGATAGAAATGTTAGGCCGTTATACAAGTTATATGCCCCTTTACATTTTCCGTCTTAACATTTCACCCACAAAATTAACATACACAATAAAAACAAAACTTATAAAAATGCCATACTTTTACAACGTCTTTACGAACTACGAGTATTTGTGGTTTTGTTGTTAAAGACCAAGAGACATCATGTGTCTTTTTGTATTGACTCTCAAGCATTATTGCATTAAATGCGTAATATTTAAATGTCAATAAATAATCATTTGCCGCCAAAATACGGTTATTTAAGACATAGTTATCTACGGTCATTATCAGGTTAGTGACAGGTTTTAGAATAAAATAAAGAGAAACTGGTGTATAAAGACCGGTTGATATATAACAACAACGTGTATTTAAAATCAGAACTTAGCAAATAGTCGTGAGTAACGTATGCCGTCGCTTCCGTTAATAATTTCCATCGCTAAAATTGAGATGGCAAAAACATGTTACATTTTTATACTCCAAATGTAAAAATTCCATATCATAGCAAGATATCAAATAACTCTTTGTTATTTTAATTATAAAATCTAGAAAATCAATAATAAATTATTATGTGGAAAGGTTTCGAGTCAACAATATTTCTCACAAATTCTAAAACAAAGGTAAAATGCAAATGCCATTGGCTTAAATTTCACAGCCGAAATAGTATATATTGTCCAAAAAAAAATTTTAATTCTCCTAATACTACAGCAAGTTTTAATTATTTTCTAATACGTTTTCATCTAATGTTGGTGTTAATCAATAATGAAATACAATCATTTATAAAAGTACAGAAGAGACTTAACAACACTTACTGTAATGAAAGTCACTTACTTGCAATAAAAATTAAAGTAGACTTATTACGATTGTTCGTATATTGATATTTAAATTATTTAAGTCGTCCTTTTTTGTGGTATATTTCAAAATAATGCGAAAAATATTTTACTGATAAATTATGGTTCAAGTCTGCATAGTGCTTTGTCACAAGAAAAATATTTAAACAAAAACTTACATTTAAATAACTTATTCTTACCTGACAACTTAAAGGGCAAGGAGCCCATTAGTGGATCTGGTGCAAATCGTGGCCCGAAGTGGAACGGATGGAAGCCGTGGTGGCGCGTCTTGGAGCGCGGCTCCCGTGGTCCATCCACTGTCACTTTTATCGCCTTCTGGTACGTCGCGACTTGAGGGGGCGTAGTCGCCAACATTATGGTCAAGGTGAATGATTTCCCTGGACAACGAGATTAACAGAAACTTAATTATATGTTACATAATCATTAGGAATCAGTTTCCACTCATATTATATGTCCTTATTTATTTTTCATTGTAATTCGGTTAAAAAGGGCTACGAAATAACGCATAAATGCATGGTATTAAAAGTACATTGAATTGTATCTCTAGGACACGCTGAAATAAATACGCACCATAAACATTATAAAATTATGTGACTTATTTAATCAGCATGTCGACACATTGTAATTATAATTGTTTATTGATCCTAGTTCACATCATTGCGTTAGTACGGCAAGCCAGTCTTGTATAATATTCAATTTAACTGTCCACGTGGCGCTGTGGATAAGCTTATAACATGGCATAACATGGCCTTATAACATGGAAGACAATAATTCGATTCCAGGCGCACATACATAAGTAGTAGGGTTTGGATGGGGATAGAGTAATTAATTCGCCTGGCTAGGTACAACCCCCAACGTCTCCTAGCCGCTATAACTATAGAACTAAAATATTTTAGTCAAATACGCTTTACTATCTACAGTCTCACTATCACTTAAGATTATTATAAATTGAGCTGTTAGCTAAATTATACCGCTGCTGATAAGTAATTAAATATAAAATGTATGAGACACATTGAATGTACATTTATTTAAATATGTATTTATTATAACAAACACACACAAAGACAATATCAATGCATTTATAATAATATTTTGCACACATGTCTTTTACGAAAATACTAACGCAATTGGTTTTTAGTTAATATTATCGAAGCCAGTAGACTACTTTATTTGCATATTGCAATTAAAACATGAAATTTTTGTTAACAGTAATCACTCATTTCTTTATACCGACACTGTATAAAACAATTTGTGAGACTGAAGATTACAGAAATGTATTTGCCCCTTCACCACCTTAAAATATTTACCTCTCAATTTATAACCAGTAAATTTATGTTCACACAATTTCTATTTAACAGCGTCTTCTATCAAAAAAATAAATAAAATAGTTCTTTTTTTTAGAAACAATTGAAAATCACTTATCAGATTTCTTACATTTCTTAAATGAATGCTCTCAGCATTTCGCTTAAGTATTCGTGTCACGTCAAAAGATCGTCTAGCAAGCGTTGCTTCTGGAATGCATTAAGAATTCGAGTTGGGATTGTCAACAATTATTCGCCGCCGACGGTGGAGTAGCTGATTTGTGGCGGCGCGCGTCGGGAAAAGACGTGCCGCGTGCCGTCACGCTGTCACAGATTCCAATGGGAATTAAAAAAAAAACAAGTGTATGTATACTTTTCGATATTAATTCCATTTTATAAGTTATGACCATTGGACTTTATTGGGTTATGGGGTTTTATGGGATATTATTGGATTCTATAAATCTAATTAAATAAAGAAATTTAGCTTGAATATATTGGACCAATGTCTGTTTTGATCATTATAATATAAGGCTATAAGTATAGATCTCTGAACAATTTTGTAGATGTTGTAGAGTCTATAGCAATCGAAAATCGTACATATAAGTAATTTGTGTTAGAAATATAATATTTTTTAATTTTATGGTATGTAATGATAATTTTAAAGTGTTCCTCCAGAAGTACGATATCTAACCCAAAATAAATATAAAATAATTAAATTGTTTTTAAAATAAGTAATAATAAATTGCAGAAATGAAATCTGTCCACTAAACAAGCATTTAAACTGGATCATCATATAAGATCAGCCCTCATACATTCCATATATGAGAACTAAATCAATGTGGTAGAACTATCAAGAAATGTAATAGTGTGGTAACAAATAACTTCATTATATTTACACCACAGAATAATCTCAAAGACGAAGCTTGCTTTGTCTCATGTGTCACTGCCTCTTATCGATGTAATAAGATGCTCAAACATATGAAATATAGTGTTCTAATCAAACTAGGTAATAATTTAAAATTCATTAAAGTAAATGAAATACTGAGATCAATTTTATTAATACTATAATCGTTATAATAATCTTTGAAATATTAGGTAATTAACGCTATTAACGTACATACCAAACGAAATTTAAATAACCACTATTCTCGTAGTCCCCTGTTGCCACTGCTACCTCGGCTACGTAATATCTACGAAACGTTTATTAAATTAAAGACTATACCCGTATTTTCTTTGCTTTTTTTTTTGCTTAATAATTAATAAATTATCGTACGAGAAGATAGTAATAATATTTGAATTTAGATCTCAGATAATTTATAACAAACAAAATGCGGCATGCCGCAACGTTGGCTCGCTCCCTTACCGAGTGATATCGGTTTAGTTCCTTTCAAACTAAATATATTAAAAGGTTCCTTTGCTACACTCAAGTCATTTCTACATTAAAATTCATCTCTGATATAAAAGAAAAGAGGGGCATTCCGGCCAAACAAAGGATAGGCGAGCGTTGCCAATGTCTGGCTGTTGGCCAAAAGCCGTGGCGGTGGTCCTTCGGCCATGAAAACGACATAAACACCCCTCCCAAACCCTTTCTGATTACTCCCCGCCGACCCGAAATGAGCGGCCACCCGCTTATTTTCATAAAACACACACAAACCCAGCACTAACTTAAGAAACCGTGAAAATTATTTTGCTGCATTTATTTGTGTTATATGAAACGATTTAAACAATATTATTCGATTTCGTCTACCGCGACATAAACAATTAGAAATATTTATACAGGCATTGTTACAATATTACTGAATAAAATCTATATTTAAACATTTATAAACTCGTATGCTGTTACTCGTTAGGTATCTGTATTTTTTAATATTATTGAAATATTTCCTACTGTAAATATAATATAAATTTACCACAGGACTTAAAAACTCGCCATAGCATTTTAAGTTTTAATCTTGATTTTAGGTTGCAGAGACTAACTTCCAAGTATAAAGATAATTTGTGGTATTTGTTCAGTGCATATACAGTTTATGTCTTAATGAATGCAACCTCTAATCAGACATATATGAGGTCTGCTCAAATGTTGAACACATATTCAAATATTGATGCTTTAAAATTTTTGTTCAAAATTTTACACATTTTAAATTTAAATTAATGTAAGTTATATTTTAAATGTTAAATAATAGTCTCATCCGCCTTACTTCGAACTAAACCCCATCGTACAACTTACTAAACTGTTCATACTCATTGTTCAAATTTTTATACTTCAGGTAATAGTTGAGCCTTTTGCCAACAGATGATGCTTTATTTGATAAATAAATTTATTGCAGCTATACTTTTTTTTACATATAAACAATATTTTTTGCATAATACAAAGTGAGAAAAAAAAGCGATGATTAATCAAAACGCTGATGGTATCATTCGCACTTTTATCGGACTATATTTATAGAGTTGTATAAAATATACTACGCTAATTACTTTTTTAAATAATCTTCTTTTAATCCTTACTTCAACTTCCACAACATAACTTAATTTCTATTCGTTCACAGTGAACACAATTGTAAAGAGAATCATATACTATTCACCTATCCTACCTTCGTACACAAGATAAAATTTTTAAACACAACAAAAGTGGTGGCATCCGAATCAAAGGGCAAAAACATCTGTAGGAAAATAAAGGGACCCGACGCGTATATACTGTATAAATCATTTAAGCTATTCATAAAAGACTTGCGTCTACACTCCCTACGGCAATGCTGCCGACTTCGTGGCCTTACATGTATACTCTAGGTTTTGCATTGTCGGTAAACTGTTGATTTTTTTTTATTCTACGTTTTAAAAAATTAAGCAATGAAAAAATCTTTATTAACCGTGATTTCATTACATGGTTAGACTGCCTTCTGGCACAATGGTTTGACGCTTTGCTAAGTTATGTCTAGATAGTGCTAAGGTTTCTTCGAACCCGCCTGGCTAGCTACCACCCTCAAAACCAATCTTCCACCGTAACAACTTTGCTGTGTTCCGTCAATTATACATGTGAGAGCCAAAGTATTATGAGCGAGCGCGCTTCACCATCGGCCTCATTGCCATTGTAGGATCTGTCTATTCTTTGTTAATTTTTTAATTCTTTAACTTCCGAAACTATCAAAGAATCAGTTTTCTACTGCTTTTTTACTGCTTTTTCTCTATTAAAAATGGGCTAACCTAATCTCAATTTCATGAAATGTAAATACACGTGATAATAAGGTCGTGGTAAAGCGTGCTTGCTTAGAAAAGTCTAAGCATACCATTGCACTTAAGGTGAGGGCCAGATTTAATATATAATAGTTTAATATGCACCAAGCCAATAGTATACCGTCATAACTACAAGTACAACATAGGAGCGAAAATGTAACGTTTGAAAAAACGTAAATAAAATATAGCAAGGCACAATAAAAGCTATGCATTACAATATCCACCCCTGTTGAACATATTGCACCGAGCACGTGCGACACACTTCATAAACTGTGGATATTGATCCCTAGCGCGAGGGGGCGCCGCTGCTCTTCATAAAAATATGTTTGCAGCAAATAACTTCGTTTCCGCACATAATACACAAACATAATAATATGTATTTTATAGATCTATACGCGTATTACTATGCCACAACTGATAAACCACAAAAAAATATTGTTACTTTGATTTTATTATAAAAAAAAAGATTTCTAATGTTTAACTTATAGTTTACATAAAGTTACGAATAAATTTTATAAAGTAATTATAAAAATTCCCACTTATTCCGTTTTAATTTTGTAATAATTAACGAATCTAAAATCTACTTATAAGACAACAAAATTATTAAGAAAATTTTCATTCTTATGGCTATATAAATAAAAGATAATACAAGGGTTATAAGTTTTTACATTGTAAGACAGTTATAACGGTATCAGAAAACATTTAATAACTAAACAGAAGTATCTGCTAAGCACTGGCCAGATCTTTCGATCTTCTGTCTTTCCATTAGCAACGTATTGAGTACTTATAATGACTCTTTCTTCCTGAAATCACTTTTCATACCTTTCTGTATTGCTTAGTCCAATTAGGACTTACATGACCCGTTAGAAATATTAATTTTGTAATCATTAAGCTATTTCCATATCGCTTTATATATAGTAGAAAAAAAATTAAAAAGCTCAAGCAGACGTAAAAAAATAATCGAATCAGAGCCCCAACGAAATAAATTCTTGCGCGGCCATTTTCCAAGCATGTCGGATTAAAAATCAGCTTTATAACGTCATAAAGTACGCCCGAGCCGTGTTAAGATAAGAGTTCTTCGCTTCGGGAGCTAAATAAAAAATGAGCCACAATCGTAATGGTAGCGAGCTCCTTTGATCTCGGTTTCATGGCTTACTGGGGATTTTCAGCTCAGAGGCCGGCAATTTGGATATAAAATACCTAATGCGGCCCGATACGCATTAAGGACATTAGCAAATTGACTATGCGGTGCCAGCTAAGCCATACACACACAAACACAGACACAAAGAGACCACCGTATTTATTTTTTTGTTTATTTAATTCGTAAAAATGATGTCAAGAAAATAAGAACTCTTTTATTTGTCAACCTATTTTAAAGAAAGTTACTCATTACTTATATTGTAGTCCTCAGACTAATTAGATAATATAAAGTGAGATATACAAAATTATTCAACATAAATTAATAAAAAAACTTGATATATTTTTACTATTAACATTAGATATTCTATATTATATATTACAAGATATAATATTTTAACCTCTATACTTTTTCAATATCCGAGTCTAAGAATCTGTTGTTGAGGATCAAGTTATTCAATTAGAAAAATTCAACAATACACGATATTTTTTTGCTTGTTTTAAATTAAGAACAATGATCTACTAGTCGAGATTGAGATTTTGGCGTAAAAGTTATCAAACTTTATTATTTATATACATAAAATACCGGCCACTAGATACTTCCAAGGCTCAAGTTATATTGATCCAAAGCAGCCAGACATATAAAATGGCATAAACACTGCGGCGCTCACTAAGGCGAGTCAGACACCGTGAAATCCAAGTTTATTGACCCGTCTTAAAAGAACACGAAGAAAGTCAAAAGGAGCACAATTAAAAATCTCCCTCGGGACTCACCTCAGCTGAGCGGTCAATATTACTCGTCGAGACCCTCAATTTTCACCACTCACCCTAGCGCTAATAACAATAATTAGGAATGAGTGGTTCAATAATTAAAAACGGAAAGAACAACTCCAAAAAGACGGGCCACAAGGACCTCGCGTCTCCCTCTTCGGCAGCGGTTTCATCTCGCTTCTTCGTCTCTGTACCTCTTATTATTTTTCTTCCGGAGTTTACGTCGCCGACTAAATTAATGAAAAATTAAAATTGTTCCCCTTTGTTGTCGCCGACGTTAGACGACTCGTTTTAAATATCTGTGTCCAGTAAAAAGTATTGTGTCGATTCTTTTTAGCTATTACGAAACAGTCTAATGGTTTGCTATGCCTATTGAATGAAAGTTGTAAAAAAGTTAAGACGTGTGTAATAAGGACGTGTCCATTTTATTGACTTTGGCATTTTATTCCCACCATCCAAGCATACGGTTCTTTCATATAAATTGTATTGAATCTGCTTGTATATTACCTTCATAAATACCATCTTTCATTTATGATAAATAATATTCGTAAAAGCGCAAGGGCTTTAAAATAACAGGGCAAATTTAAAATCATTATTTAGTATGAGGGCCACCGGTGCTCTGCATCAAAGGGGAATCTCTCCAGTTAATAACGAAAGGTGAGGCCGAGATCTTTTTCGCCGCCGCTCTTATAAAAAAATTACTGCGTCGTAGGGAGAGGGATTGTGAGCTTCATCGACGGGCGCATAATTTTATTAATAGTAATACTATAAATTGCGGTTATCCTAAAAAAAGCACTAAACACCGCGGAATACAAAACTGATATACTAGGTGTTTTCGAATTTAATTTAATAACAATAACTTTAGTACTATAGTAGTTTAGTAGTTTAGTACTATAGTATATATTTCGAACAAGTTGTAACTTGGTTACTTAATTACAACTTGTCTTGCCGCGGTAATGAATATTTTACTCTGGGGTATTAAACAAATTTGATGAAAGATGTCATTACATATGCAACAGCTCGAAATACTTTTGAAACTCAAAAACACGATATGTACATTATTTAATACTGCAAACATTTCAGTAACTACGTCGCGTTTGGTTCAAACGAAATGTAATAGATATCTGTTAACATGTAATTTAAAATAAATTCTAGCTCAATAAATATTATAGAAGACAACCCCTGGCGTATTTTTTTTGATACGTTAACTCGAAAGTGGGGTCAATCAATCGATTAGCAGATGTCGCTTCTTGACTACTCGTGCGCTAAATTGGGCTCCTCGCACGACCCGATATAATAAGCCCGGCCTAATCACATGCTTCCAGTGAAATAGAACTTTATCTGATCAATCGTTTTAAATTTAACAATTTGAGATATAATAAATCTAATTTTATAACACTTAATTGTAAGTCAGTCTCAGGAATAACGCCCATAATTTTGCTAAAACACTGCAACCATGAAATACAGACAATACTGATATAGTTTCTTTATTTTTTTTTTTGTCAATTATTATGATTTAATATAAGATTTATTCAAAATAAAATGTAAAATATAGCTATAAAAAACTCTTAAGCGAATATTTAATACTTAGTATACTTTGGAACATTTTATTATAAATATTCATGCACATAAATAATAATAAAATATTCTAGAATCAAACACGTTATAGTATGGTCAGTTAAAATGCAGTGTTAAAAGTACTATTACACGAAATTCAAAAAGACGTACGATCGTTTCTCGCATACCGCTGACACGGCTGGCCGAAGCGGAAAGGTCCGAGCCCTCATTAAATTTCTCGCTTATTAAAAATTCCCCCCGCCCGTCCGTCAACATTAGATAGGCAACTTTTTATTCCGAAAAGAAACAAAAGTTATGTTCCGCGGGGTACCGATCTCCCCTTCGTCCTTTGGCTCGATAATTTGAGTGAGATTTTCTCGCAATTTAAGATAAACAAAGAGAGCGCTTACCCTTAATTGGAAAGCAGAGCGTTATTCAGGATGGAACGTGACAAATAGACACCTCTTAACTTCTTTTCCACTTTACCGCTGCTCTGGACTATATTGGTTTTTTAAAGATTCCGAGGGCATTTATTTATTTTAAGGAACGTTAATGAGATTACTAATGACCAAGTAAAAAAAATATCAAACAGTTCTATACTTAATTCCTTTTGCAAAGTATGTATTGTATATATTGCTTAATATGTTAAGTGAAAAAGTATGAATCTATGGAATATTTTTTTTTTTAATAAGTTCCATTTTATTATAGCCGTGATCCATCAAGGTACAATATAACAAAAAAAGATGTCATTGGAGAACGTGCTGAAAATTCATATTTTTTTGTTAAATCAACTTTTATTGATATATTCCCACCACGAATTAAAAAAAACTATAATACTAATAAGACAAGTTTTTGCCCATGATCAAAATATATGTTAACATTTTTGTATCGCTTCAGAAACATAATTTTTTTTTGTCCCAATAGCAAATTTCAGAAAATTGTATTCTTTTAGACATCAAAAATATCACGCTGATAAGACAGCTTTAAGCATTATACTCAATATCTTCTTAAAATTACTTAACCATGTACAAATACAATAAATTTCTTTTTTATAATAAACTACAAATCAATAACTCTACACACGAGTAACTAATGACAGTAAAAATCCACTGTAATGATTTTTTTTAAAAATATCTAAACTGTATAATAATATTTCTTACGGCGAAAAAAAATCTCATATTAAGTGTACATAGAGAAGATTTACATATATATTCAACTTATACTGAATACATACTTCTTAAGAAATTCAATACTTCTTAAGACAAACAAATTCCAAAGTACCTTACATTTTTTGGACGATGAATATAAATCTGGAAACTTGCGACATGACAGTGTTAATAACGTATACATGTATCTATATAGAGTATTATCTATATAGAGTAGTACTTTTAAATAAGATCAAATAGTCTTATAGTGATTATTCTAAAGTTAAACTTTAAAAAAAAAAATATTTGTCAGCCACTCTGTGCACTGACACAGTAATCGCGCCCTCGTCACGGCGAGAGCGGCAGTCTGTTGATGTTTCATACAAGTATCATTCCTTCCCTCCTCCCAATCCCTCTATCTGCCCCCCCCCTTCCTCCCCGACCGCCCGCTTCGTTAGCTCCCCTGCACTATTTGAATATGAGAAGCGAGGCAACTTTACAGTTCAGCGATGCTCACGACCCCTAAACTTAGAGTTTCGCTCCTTTCTATTTGTTTCAATATAAAATCGAAATAGTTTAAAAATACGACCCTTACTTAACTAAAACTATTTTGTAATCCTTGATTCGCTACGAGGACATATTTTTTTTTATTTATTGCAAATTTTAGTAGCTGAAAGAAAGTCAGGGAAATCAATAAGCTATAATATAACACGCCAAAAACAACTGAAATACTAACATTGTACTGTTCGTTATTCATCAGGTGAAAACGAGGCCAAGAGTTAGTCCATAACCGATAATAAGAAAACACAATACACCTAAAAATTTAATCAAACCAATTGGTTCAAACATCGCTACTTAATTTACCGATAAACTAATGATTTCTTTGTAAAAATAGAATTACTTCATAATTCTCCGAACAACTATGTTAATTATTTCCTACGATACTATCATAAAAGTTGAAACCAATTTTTTATTTTTTAACAAACTATAAAACTTTCTTATTAAAAAGAATCACCAAAATACCACTCTGTACGAAATTACATAAAGTCTACGATAAAAAAGGAAAAAAATATACGCACATAATAACGATTTTAAACTTCCACGATGTGTATACATTATAATTAAAATTTTTCGGGTATATATCGCGTAAATATTCACTAGGTACGATACCTAAGATTCCGATATATATGTATATAGTCTGCCTCGCAGTCACGGCCGATGTACTTCGCGCCGAAACGTCGAAAAATATAAGGTATTGTACCTAGTGAATATTTACGCGATGTAGACTCGAAAAAATTTAATTATAATATACGCATCTAATTAAGAAATGTCTACAATCTTGTCTTAGGTAAATCCAATTTTAAATAAAATATGTAGAAGAAAAACTGCTTTACTGGTACCAATTAAGACTAGTTCACCATTTTTTCTCAAGTGAAGGGGTTAAAAGGCGGAGTATCGTTTACAAAACTTTACTTGGTAAGTGGAGACGCTATTGCGAAGAGCTACAAGTGCTACGAACGACTTGGTATTGTAAATTGCACTAACGATGTATCGGTTCATTGGTTGAATATGAAGAATGTCATAGCATTAAAATATCGACTGTATATTCGTATAATCAATGGAACACACGAATTGTACCGTAGAAATTTATAGACCCAAATTCGCATTAATATTGCCTTGTTATTATTTCTTTTTTTCTTTATTCTGGACATATTTTTTAATGTAAAGGCAATGGGCTAACACGATATCAATTCCACCTGACGTTAAGTGATAATGAGGCCGTAGTTCGACATTGACATTGCACAACCAGAGCATTCTGTGCGAGCACACTTCGTCATCCTTATTCATAGAAAATTCAGATCAAGTGTTAGCCCGTTGCTGATAAAATTTCTTATGTTACAACGCAGCAAGCAAACCAATGTGATGCTGTCTAAACGTCCCCAATAACGCGTCATTGTTATTGTTGAATTAAAATATGACTATGGACTTAGTCAGGGAATTTCTCGATGTCTAGTGATGAGTATATAACAGTTTAAACCCGTTTGTACTTAAAGTTGTAGGATATTTTATTTTGTTAATATATGTATGAACGTGAAAAACTGCTGTAACACAAACATCCAGCACGGCAGGTTTGATTATAGCGTGGTGTTGTACATATTGTAATATAAGTTTATATATGTTTTCTCTTGTATTTATTTATTGTTAACTGATTGTTTGATTGAAAAAAATTATTATTATTATTACTAGCATTAAATAAAGTTATCGGTTGAGCACATGCTAATTGAAAGATAGTAGTATTTTTAACCAATTTAAAATTAAGTTGTCTAATTTAGTGGTGAGAGTATTGATACAGAAGAAGCCGCCACACGCCCTGACTTTCGACATCAGGCTATCGAATACGAACATCTCGTAAAGATGCCTGGTGTAGTGGCTAAACTCGTACAGATTATATTTTAGTCTTAGTTTTGCGATTAAAAAGGTTGGAATTTAACAAATTAATTTTTATATTATTGAATCATGGAGTTCCGCAAAGTAATGCTTGAATTGATAAATTATATCAACGATAGTAATTTCGTAAACTTTGGCTGGAGTAGTTAATTCATTGCGCGGTTGCGCAATCGACCGCGACACCGCTCGCGATCAGAATCACTTGAAGTGCAGACGTCGCGACGACAGCGCATTATCGAGGCAATTGACCGCTATTACTTTATATTGCTCAACTACACCGGCTACTTGGTATAATTGAACTGAACAAATATTTAAAAAAAAAGAAAATGGTTTAAGACGCTCTGCCAATCGCATTTTTATATCATATATATAAATTTGGTACATAACTAAGTGAACGACGGGCCTCTAGTACCATATTAAATAATTGTTAATTAAATTTAACTTTAAAACACTATATTGAACTTTTATAAATATATTAAACATGGACAAACTTACAGACTTCTCGACAAAGACTGAGTTAGAAGATAATTTACTATACACCAAACATATTTAACCAGTATCGTCGTTATTAGATACAAATTTATTATAAGTCAACATGAATAATAACTTTTTTGCACTAAATGCACTACCAATCGTATGTAACATCTGTAAATTTTTAAAAAAGCTTCAATTCTTTACCAAACTGACACCGTATACAATATATATTATATATTCCCCACTAAATACAGGATTTGTATTAGTAAAATTAAAATGTTTTCCAATTATAATTTAACACAACAATATCTATTACAAAATTATCATTAACGCATTTTACACCAACAAAAAAAAGTTAGTTCATTTTAAAACTAATTTTTTATTGTCTAACTTATGTGGATAAAAGACATTAAACAATAGTGCATACGTGATATTTGGTCGTCCCCTCTATTTAAAATCTTTCACATATTAATTTTTTATGCATTATATTTGAAAATTTAAAACACAGGCATCCGCTCATGAAAATCCCCCCCACCCCAAGAGTAAGTACTCAAAAACAAAACCCCGAGCGCCTAAGCTTTTGAATATTTCAACGAATTTCTTTGTTCAAATATTAAGTCAATGAGGGTAATTGATCTGTTGAAAACCTCAGTATAAGAGCTTTCGCAATACAAATTATAATAGTCACTTATACCGTAATAAGGCATAATGATTATACAAAGAAATTTGAATAATATCTCTATGGAATGAATAATATCCAGTTTTTTATTTTATCTGCAAAAATAACACACGAAACGAATTTGACAAGATACCTAATTATTGCTAAAGAGTGTTCATCCTAGATTCTTTGGCGCTTATATATTGACAGCTTATACTCGGCAGTACTCTAACGGCTTAAGATTGATAATATAAAGGTCGTAGCTAGCGACTCGAATAAACTCTATCACCATCGTAATTTCACTACTAATATGGCTCTGTAATTAAACTAGAACCTTCAAAACTTGAAAATCGGTATAAGTTAGCTAACGGGACTGAAAGCTTTAATATTTTCGATAAACGTTTATAGCTAATTGTCGACATAACTATGTTATTTTTTAATTTTAATAAATAAATGTCAACACTGTCTTTTCAGGTAAAAATATTTTTTGTCGAAAATGTGGAACAAGCGTTTTTGTGCCAAACTATCGACGTTACTAAAGTTCTAAAACAACATATAGAAAGAAGCTAATCCATTGATAAGTAAATAATTCCTAATACAATTTCATTGCCCTGTATCTTCGCTCGCTTGATACTTTCATAAAGAATTACTTAGTAGAGCGACTTATTTTGTTTACAGTTCTTATTTATAGTATCATTAATCATATCTTTGCCTCGTCTCTTTACTTTTTATTTTGTATTCATTTACGTATGACAACTAATTCGTAGTCTAGAATTCGATAACTAGTATTACATTATTAATCACCTACCTCTGCCGCTTCGTCCTACAAATCTCAGGTCATTGAACTTCGCCACTTGGTTCTTCATAACTGCGGTGCAGTTTCTGAGCTCAGCGGAGCAGTTCTCGTCGTTGCCAGCTCGCACGGTAACAAGTGTACCGTCTCCTACATCTCCCAGCGCCACCACCTTGAATGCGACGGGCAGAGTCTTGTTCGATCGCCAATGCGGCGGCAGAACTGTGCACACCTAGATGAACATTTATAAGAATAAAACTACTTGAATATTTTTTATCGGCTATAAGCTACGACAACTTCGTTTGAACTTGATTTTAAATGATAACGAGACCATATATGTTAAAGCGTGACGTCCAGAATACTTTTGGATTTCAAATGTATGACTGCCAGAACACAACACTTATAGCGGCAGATTGATATTGACTGTGGTAGCTAACCCAGCGGGTGCGAAAACAGCTTATCACCGTTCAGTTACCACTATTCATGTAGCCCCGGAATCGAAAACGGGACCTCCGTGTTACGAGGTAAGCAATTAATTACTACGTTATGGAGTAAATCAAAATATATATTACAGTTTATTAAGAAAATACTTACAACATGTGGACTGCCCGTTTTCACTAGTTCGCCTGGGTGATCTGCCAGTAGCCCCTCGAGCGTCCTTTCAGCTAGAAGCTCCGCTGTGAGAGGTTGGCTAGGCAGGCCACTACTACCGTAACTGGAAGACGGCGCTTCATGTCCAAGCCCGTTAGTCGTTGAACTCACTTCACTCGATAGATGCATCGTCCACAATCAAAACACTTTGTATTTATTTATACACTAAAACATTTCTTACAAGTATAGAAGTTCGTAAAAGTCCAGTGTCCGTCACATTATATCAATTAGTCGCTTTGTATTGAATTTGTTATAAAATCTACAATTCTCTAACTGAGTTGCGGTTTTTGGATATAATGATGCCATGTTGAGAAGTAGCATCTGAAAAGAAATAAAAACAGTTACTGTGGGTCATAAATTATTATATGAAAATATCAACTACATTCAAAGATTTACGGCCTGAGAAGAGAATTATTTTAAATACTTCTTGCGTCGTAAAGAAAAATATTAATATTTATATTATTAAAAAAGATAGTTTAACAAGTTTTAGTAAAAGTTAATTAATGATTTCCATTTACTTATTTAAGCGATGTCATTAAAATGATACGCCATTCAATAATAGCTTGTACAAAACAATAGATTAATTTAATGTTTAAAACATGGTATGTTTTGGACAGTATAAATTATTAATAATAAAATATCAATCTAAAATATTATAACCGTATGTTTTTCATCAAAAATATTAATTAGAAGTAACCTTAACATTTTAATAGAATCCTAAAGTTGATAATGAATAAGGTCATAATGTTAAAAATTAAACATCTCCGATAACATATTTGAAGTTTATTTAAAAGTTCTGTTAAGAGCATCACGTTACATAGAAGTTTCGTTTTAAATTAGTACAAAAATCATCTGCACCGTCACAAGAGATATGTATACTTTTATTTAGCGATAACCCAAAGGAGGCATCAAAGTGACTTCCGCGCGGAAAGAGCACGCACAATCAGTAGCTGGGGCAGACGGAACCGGGGTGCCAAATCAAGCGGATCCAATAAAATATTCGTGTTTTTCGTAACAAAGTCTCGCAATGCCTAATATTGGTTTTTTGAAATGATACACAGTTCTAGTAAAACAACTCAAATTTTAGAATTTTTTTCTATGAAAGAAATTATACAAATTTTTGTAGTCTTTTTATTGTTCGTGTTTTTAAAATTGTAGTTTTATTGTATTTATAAAGAAATATCAAGTAAGAATAATTAGTAAGTTCTATTATTTTTTACAAGATTTTGAGTATTAAAAATTAAAAAAAAAACTAATTAATGATATAGACGTTAATCACAGTTTCACACAAATTAAACTAATATTAATTTATAAATATGTGTTAATTTTCAGTTTTTCCAAAATTGTATTGGTTATTTTTTTAACATTTCAGAACCTTTTTAAATATACTAATTCCATTAAAAAAAAACATAAAAATTGGACAAAATTGTTATCAGAATTCAAAAGAACTGTTTCACATTTTTTATTGCCTTATCTAATAACAGTCCAAGTATCAAAATATATGTGTTTCACATTTGTAGCATTTATCTTTTTACACTAATATCGATTTCGAGTAAAATATGTACGTACCATAAGATACCTCTCAAATACACAACTTTCAAAACGAAAGAGCAAATAACAAGAGACTTCATCTGTCGATGCTCACGGATGGATAGCTGCCACTTCCTACAAGTTAGGCTTCCGTCTTTGATCTCTGACACAATCTCAAGATACAGAATAGCAAATGAAACGGGCGAAGTTTTACATGTACTGGGATTATTTGTCTCATATAATTATAGTATATTGTAATATACGTACATAATTTGTTGCTAAAATTTACCCTTATACCACATATTTAATTCAAGACAGAGGAAGAAAATCAAGGTTCCAAAGAGTCCAAGTTCTCCAAAAAGAGAAAAGAAGACTATAGAATATCCATAAAAAGCTCAATATCTTTATTTTAAGTATAGGCGTTTCATAAAATATAGTTTATATTACCGCGACCGTTTTTATTTTTGTTATTATATGGAACAAAAATAATCTTACAATATTAATTGTTTTTACTTTTTGATAATAAAATATTATTTGACATTCTAATGGAATCTACTACCCGACTATTTGTACTGTTACTGGGCTTAAATGTGGAGGACATTTCGACTGCGAATTTTATTCTATTATTTCAAGAGTATTAGAGAAAATGTTTACGGTATATGAATGTACACTGCTGTAATAGTTATTCATTATGACTAATATAATATCGTCGAGTTCAGTTATAATCATTTTGAATAATACAAACACTTTATGTATGTTAGCACTTTCTACATAAATAACTATGTATAGTGAAAAGAATAACACATTTTTGATTCTCTTCTTATAATACATAATGAGCATTCCAAAAATCCTTAAAAGTCCTAACTGATTCACTGACTGATCTATATATTTACTCAGATTAAACAGCTACTCATAGAGACTTTAAATTTGGTGATTGTGTTCTTTGTGATGTGTAGGTATATCCACTAAGGAGGAGGGTTAAGAGGGTCAAATTTCAATATTTTTTTTATTCTCCAAATCGTTAGTCTTAAATATTCGTACACGTACTGATGTTGGATTATTCTTAATATTAAATAAAAAAATACCACGCCTTGAGAAGCGGGCGGGTGATGACTAGTTTATTAAAATTAAATATATTTAAACCTGGTCTAAGTTGTAAATGTTAAAAGACTCACACGCTCTTGTAAACCAGAAAAATGTTAATTAAAGCCATAAAATACCTTAACGCTTTTCTAGATGATCCACAACCGCCATTAAGGAGCAGCGTTTTCGTCCTTCAAGGCGGAGTATACAACAAATAGGCGGATAGATGTTTGCGTAACGCGATATGTCGAACGGCATGTTAAACTTAATTTCTGAAGGGGTGATACGAGCCCCGACAACATGTCTTTTACTGCCTTTCACCGTGTTCGCTTTGATTCCTATCGCAAATGGATTGGGGGAAAATCTTCAATAAAAATAACAAATTCAAATTTTAAATATCACTATTTAACAGACGACAAATGAGACATTTTAGATTGAATTCTCATATTTTTTTTCTTATTCTATGTAACACATAGTTTTTACAGTGATCCATTTTCACTAAAAAACCTCGAAAATTATTACAAAAGAAATACTACTCTTAGGAATGGAAAAAAAAGTTTAATAACACTTATAGTTAATTAGCTTATAGTTTTAATTTATCGTTGTAGACTTTTTTAAAAGTAATAATTTAGATTCCACTCGATTACATAATCATTTTGCTGAAAATTACAATAAACAATGTTTATTATTTCAAAATATCCCCAAAGCAACTTGATAATAACCTATGTTAACGTTAAATTACAAAAGCATTTATTAAACATGCAGCCATAAACGTGCCCCTAAAACAAACACAAGCGCAGTCTCCGGCGGAGATTCGCAATGGATTTAACTCATGAATAGAAACGCAGTAAAATCTTAACTTAAAAACATGCGGAAAGGGAAGAGGTCGTAAATAATAAAGCGCGTACGGCCGTGTAGGGGCACCGTACGAGTGGGTAAGTGCTCGTTACCCGGCCCTGCACCCTTCCACAAAGGAACACACCGAATGGGGTAAACACACATTACACCAAACGTTTCTCTTTCATACTATAACATGTTCATATTTGGACTTTTTTATATATTAATGATCACCTGATGGAAAGTGATCACCGTCGCCCATAGACAGCCACAACACTATCTTTAAGGAAGAAGAAGAGCGTACTTCTTTAAGGCCCCCGAAATCGTATCCGTCCGGAAATATCGCTAGCGACAGCTGATTTCATAAGGTGGTTGTGCGTGGTAAAAATGGCGATTAAAACGCATGGAAGAATTCCAATTATCTAGATGGTGACGACAGAATTTAGTGTTGTGTCGTGTACTTCAATGTTGGAATACGGCGGCAGGAATATTCCGAACAATTCCTCGGAACACTCCCCGTGGTAAATTTTATATAAAACGCAAGAGGATGCGACATCCCTCGGCAGGGCCAGAGTGTCAAGGCGATCGGGAATAGCCCGGTCGCTGACGATTCGAGCTCCGCTGTAATCGGTCAAATGGAAAAAGCTGGTACTGAGGTGCGCCCAGGCATGAAAACAATATTCCATATGGGGCTGGACTTGCGCCTTATAAAGAAACAAGGGGTGAGTTCTACAAATCATATTGAGCCTTTTCTTCCAGATGACGACGAATCTGAATAGTTATTTGAATCCTTTACTAAATCTACATTACTTTAATCGTTACTGGTTATGGGCACATCCCCAAGGTCTGAATAACTGGGTGATAAGAGCTATAAGCTTCTAATGGATATTTCAGACTCAATATATACATTAACTCCCCGTTCCACACATACACAAACACACTCACGCATAAAAGACGACATTACAATATTAATACGCGTATCTATGTATTTTCCCCTGCATTGTAACTATTAGGTTATGATCTTTGTTTTTTTTTTTGGAATCCGGGGAAATCTTTAGTAGATCCCCTGCTTCCAGAGGGAAAACAGGGTTATGAGAAATTTAACCACTAAAACCCCCTCGTTGGTCGCCCCCAGTGAATTATGTAGGACCCCGGGATCTCCTAAGGAACGTACGGGTACCTTCTGCTTTTTATTCATACACATCTTTAGGAAGGATACTCCACCCACCCGAGACCCTCAATGTACTTCGACTGACAAAGAACATTTCATGTCTACCATCCCCCTATAGCTGGCGTAGTTTGCAATAATACCCCCTTTTTTTCGTGGGGAATCCTGCGTAGGATACACTCCCCGCTACTAAAAAGTAACGAGAAACTTATGTTGGACTCTTACCGATTAAAACCCTACGGTGTTCCTCTTAACCTCCTGAGTCGGTACTACGGGAACGCTTTCGCACACTACCGTAGTCCCGATAGCATTGACTATTGTGGGGTCTTGTGAGGGTGGAGCTGGTGTTCCTTGCCGATGAGGAGTTGGAGTTATACACGGTGGTAAACATATATACTACCTCAATCCGCCACCAGGCTCATTTATAGAAGACGAAGAAGGGTGTGAAAGACTCTTCTTCGGCGCCCTGACCCTGTTGGCGAATCAGGAGATCGAAGTTCCTCTCCCTCTCTCTTTCCGCAGCTTCCTTCCGAGACATCACTTGGTCACAAAAGTTTGAGCCTGCACTCCATGACCTCTTGCTGTCAACTATTGCCTTGATAAGAGCAGGGAGCAAAAAGTCATCTCCCACGACTTCGATTAGACTCTGACGCTTCTTCATCCAAGCTGGGCATGCCTCCAGCGTATGTTGCACTGTGTCTTTCTCGAAGTCACAATGGTCAAACTTGGCTGTCGGCTTCCTTCTGGCTATTTGGCACAGGTACTTACCGAAGCATCCATGCCCGAAAAGCACCTGTACCAGCAAGAAGGTCAGCATACCATGACGTCTGTTCATCCAGTCCTCAAGGATTGGATTCACAGCGTCGATAGTTCTGCTGCCTCCTCTGGGGTGGGCCAGACGTTCCTTACAACTTTCGACAACCGATTGTCGGACGTGGTACCTCCACGATGGCCAATCGCTTGGTGGTATCCGTTCGCCACGAAGACGGCACTCCTCGCGCCACTGATGCATGCGTGGAAAGAACTTTGCCTCCAAATCCCATGGCGGTAACCCACCCAAAACGCACGCCGCCTCATGGGAGATAATGCAGTAACCCCTTACTACTCCAATTGCCGTCACACGGTGTGGTCTCCTTAAAATGGCTATGGTTGGTGCATTCAAAGAATTCGCCCAAATAGGTGCTCCATATAAAGCCATAGACCGCACTACCCCCAGATACAAGCAGAGGCTGCTTGCATCCGGACCACCAAGGTTAGGTAGTAACCGCTTTAATGCAGCCGCCGCTCCCATAAACCTCAGAGTTTGTTTTATAAAATGGTCGCGGAAGTTCCAACGGCTATCGAGGGTGAGTCCAAGGTACCTCATGTTGGGGTAATGATACCCCCTACCCTTAATGGACGCGAACCTGAAGACCCTCTTAATAGCCTTTTACAGCAGGCAGGGTTAACTACATTCCTTTTCGTAATAGCCCAGAAGTACAGGATAGACTGATTGGGACATCCGTTTTCACCGTCCCGACCGAGGTCGAGTCTCCGAGCGAGATCAGCCCTCTTTCGACTCCACTTGGATGTCTCCTAATGGACCATGACGGTTTCACAGAAGGAAACCAGCACTGCCCACCCGCTTTTGTCTAGCAGTGCAGCCGCTACCATAAGGGACAGGTCCCCCTTGATCCTCTGCACCAGAATACTTTGTACGGACTCCCACACAAAGCATATTGCAAGCAAACGATATGCGGAATTCGGATCGCATCACCAATTGCGTTGTAAATTCGCGACCGATCCTGTTCAGGTACTCACCGAAACATCCATGCACGGCGAGTAACTTATAGGTGACGTGCGACTCACCTCCCGATCGGAGTCAGGTTTCGAAGATAGACAGAATCGCACAGATAATCCATTATCCACCAGTATATCAATCGGTAGAAAACGAGCAAAGATATTGGCTACGTCAAGGTATCGTCGTGAGATACAAATAGTACACTTATCGCTGCAGTGTGTTGAGTTTAGCTCTACAGTGTCACTAGATCTAGCTTTCTTTTTAGAAAGATCCAGATTATTCTTAGTCATTTAAATATTACCACTACCTACTTTCTAGGTTCTGAAGTGGATAATTTAAAAACTTATCAAAAGTTTTTAATAACTTTTTGTGTTATTGACTATTTCAAATGTTGATTTTAATGTATATTTTTTAATAATATTAACGACAGTTAACAGCAAATAAGTCGAGTTGCTGAAGATAACCGATTGATTCATGGTGTTTACATTTACATATATTTTCATTGCTCATGTTTCATAAACCTTATTTAATGAATGCTCTAAACAGAAACGATAAGATATATTTCTATTTATTTTGTCTATTATTCAACATTCGATTTTAAAGTTTCCGTAAAACTAAATTGGTATGTTTCGCAATCGAATCTAATTCCACCGTCGCAGCTGTCCGTAGTACAAAAATAGACGAAACCCTTCGTTTTCTAATAATATCCATTATCAGTCCCGCTCTAAAGAGGCGCCTACACGAGCAGAATCAATAGAAGTGTAGGGACACGAATTCCTGAGGGCGTCCCCGGAGACGGGTCGGACACGGATAATGATCGTCCCACCAGCGACGGGTACAAATGGGTTAGCAAATGTAATATCCGATCGGGTCCGAGCACTGGGTACTGATATTCAAACGGACGGCGAGACGGACGCGCGACAAGAATCGGACATCCGTTATTCTATGCAAGACGCCGCCTTTACATACCCATAGAGTATAAATATAATTGAATACGCAATCAAAAACATGTTGCCACTTCAAAATAATAGTTCTTCACGCATAATATAGAACAAAAAAAAAGAAATTAAGATAGATAGTTTTTTTTCCTATTTTTCCACCATAAGAAATTTTGAATTGATTTTTTAGTGAAATATTTATAAAAATAACTTCTACCTATAGAATTAGAATTTTCAAAATTGAATTACGATGTAAAAAGTTATATTAATCTCATATAAAGCAAGCAACAAAAAAATGCGCCGAAGTAAAATACTCTTGCTAGTTAAAATGCATTTTTTTTGTCAGTATTTTGTTTATAACAAAGTAATTGATAGTAACGTTTATAAAATATTATTAACAGTGTTTATTGTATACAAAACAAATATTAAAACTGGTTAAAAAGCATAACAAATTATATTAATACATGGGTTCCTAAAAATGAATGACTTTCTAAGATCTGACAGTATAACAATTAACTATTATTTATAATATCCTTTATTCTGATGATTACAAATAACTTTTCTATACAAAGCAAAAACGTAATTATATTTATGCAAAGTTTTTCATACACATATACATAGCAAATTAGATGCATTGTTTTTATTTTTAGTAAAAGCATGACGTTAACCAGAATTTGTAGGGGAAGAGTCGACCCACGTGTAATAACGGAGGCAATAAACAACATCCAACAATCGAACAGTTTGAATTGGGAGGAATATAAAGGAGATTATTGACGTCATGTATTAAAATCGCATAAAATATTTAAACATTAAATTTGTTACGTATACATATAAATAAAAATAGGGTCCGTTTTTTAATATCTAAAGAACTACATGTTACTTAGTTCGTATGAATCCTGACGATACTTGTATCTATAATCCAATCTTAAAATTTATTGTCTGTCTGTCTGTTTGCACGGTGTAAACTTCGAAATGTCTGGACGCGAATCTAAATGGAACTATAACAAGAAAATAACTCAACATATAAGAATTTAAATGGGAATTTATGGAAAACTAATAATAGATTCGTACAAAAACCTATACAATTAATCTGTATTTCGTAATGTAACGAATAATAAGAAACAATAAACAGTTGACCTTTGAAAATCAACGCAATACATCATGCAACAACAGAGTATTTTTATTTAACCAAAATGTAATTTACGAACATCTGCAGACGTTTTTAATCAATTCAAAACGTTCGACGTTCCAAATTTAAAGCTCGCGCTAACAACAAGCCCAATCTTGTGAACAATACCGCCAACCCTAACGTACGAATGTGCAAAGGAATTACTTTCCTCTGTCATTATAATCAAAGATTATATTGAAATTTCAGCTGAAAATTCGTATAAATATGAATTATTCATAAATATCTTCTTTTCGTATATACGTTTTATGTCTACATAATTTATGTAGATACTATAAAAACAATAAAAAATCAATAGCGAACATAAACTTGGCATTAATAATATTAATCAAAATACTTAAAACTATCTTTTTTTGTGTTATGATCATAATAATTGTGTTTAGTTGATTATTGAGAACGCAAGCTTTTAAAAGCTACACATGTCACATTTAAATGGAAAAATTGTACTACATATGCAAATAGAAAATTAATATAATTATTCAAAATCTTAGTTTTTATCTACGTACATTATAAAAAAATTTGTTAGAAAATATATTTCAAATGTTGTTTTTTTAGAGGTTACGGAAAAACAGATGAGAGTGAGATTTTCCTTTTATTTTACGCAGACATACCGCTTCTAGTATAGCCATCTGATGTGTTGATGACATAGAATTAAAATCAAATTCTTTTGTTAATCATATCAATCATACGCACAAGTTTTATTTGTGTCGTATATATAACATATTGATACGTAACACATCACACAATACATATAATATCTGGCATATAAAAATCACTTTATCGGGACAAGCGTCAATTAAACGTTACAGGTAAAAGTTAGGGGACCGCGACATCCATCCTAATGGGAGTTCGCACTTACTTTTTAACAAGTTTCCCTTAGCGTGCTTAAAGTGAATTGGAAAATAACGTTGTAGAGTCGTTAGGCAAACTGTTAAACGAAAAGTGCAATTTGATCAGTTCTCGTTTTATTACATAATTTTAAATTAAAGTTAAATATTTCTTTATCCGAGAAAAAAAAATATTACGTGTTTAATAAAAATTACTTAAGTATAATTTAATAGAAATGTAGACAAATCGAGTAAACACTTTACTAGATTTGTTCACGTAAAAACTTTTTTTAAAATAAAGACAAAATACGAGAGTGCAAACTTTTTTATAATATATATTTTTAAACAAAATATTTATAATATTGAATGAGATAGTGTGATATATACATTCACGTTGTAGAAGCCGTAAGTCTTCATATTTCACGCGCCGTGAAACTTAAACAAAACTTTAATTAATCTCGCAGTAGTGACGCCCGCCAGGAGACGCCTAGCCCGACGTTATCACAACACGCCGTCATATCAGAAGTTTAATCGGCGCGGCGTAGTGCGCGCGCGGCTAATGAGCCTGCGGTTTTCGGGAAAACATAAGAGCAAAACCTCCGAACGCCGCCCCATTGCGCCTCGCAACTTCACCGACTTACGCAAACTTTCCATTAATTAATTTCCAACATACCTCTCAACGCATTATTTCTACTCCTATTAATAACAGTTAAAACATAAACATAATCGTGCTGATACAAGAAACATACTTACTTTCTTTAAAAAGAAATAAAAATCAAAAAGTACTATTCTCATTTATTACTGGCACTAAAACACAAACACCTTAGTCCGCATCAAATTAAAAAAAAACTTTTCGTGTATAGCCGCGAAGGCGCGCGCGTCCGCCGCCGAAACGTGGTCGACATTAAAACCTTAGCGGGAAAGAAACGGTCCCCTTATTACGTCTCGAAAGAAATTCGCACACAGGGGAAGGCGAAAGAAGTCCACCCACACAGCGGCGGTGCAGCGACGCGACACGGGGGGAATCGTACGATTGTGTGCGTAAGGCACAAATAAGTATTAAAAGAGATAGGTACAGTATAGACGTGCGAAATGACGATGCTAGGCTATAAACTATTATTTATTATGCCTGTATTAGACGATAACCACAGACAAAAATAAATTAATAATAATAACTTCAAAAAGTTTTGTGTAGAGAAATTAAAATGTTTTTAATTATTCCACTTCAACATCAATTAATACAAAAAGTATTGGTTTGGGAACATTGCTAAATAATACGTACAAATGTATTATAGATTAGTACACGTCAGTTTTTTTTTCTTTCGTAAGCTTTTACATCGTTTTCGGTGACCAACCGATTATAATGTCAATATATTTAGCGTATATTACCTTTTGCTTCCATTTTGAATTAGATACATAACAAAATTAAAAATAAATTTTATCTCCTTATATTTACGTAGAGATTTATAAATTATATTATCAAGATCAAACATCTTATAAAAAATTATAAAAGTGTATAATTCATACCATTAACTACAAAAAAAGTCATAAATTTATGACTATAAGTATTTTATTTATTTTAATAAAGCTTCCGTGTACTGTATTAGTAAAAGCATTAATAATATTATAGTTTATCGAACGTATTTTATTTATTGATGATACATTAATTTACAATAAAATATTTCGTAACTAAAAAGATTTATTACAAAATCCATTAAGTTCATGACTATCTTTACACATCCAGTGTGGTGTAATATTTGTAATTACTAAACTATGTACACAATTACTAACGTAGTAATAATATGTATTAATACGCACAGTACTAGGTTAGAAACAATAATATCTACAATGTTATAACTTTAGCTACAGAAATTTATGTTCATATATAAAAAATATATTCCTTACAATTATAGCAAAATTTGTATATTCATTATTAAAATAATTTTATTAACATTACATTTATCACTATTAGAGCCTAATTGCCTCTGAAAAACTACTTATTTACAAAATAAATAACTGCATATTCATACAGTTGATTGCGAAAAATTTACATTGTAATAAATTTCTAATGCGAACTTTAATGAGCAAAGCTTGAAGCCGATATAGCGCCGTATCGTTGACAAAAGGATGAGCATTTCACAGAAACCTCTTCGCTTATACCGACCACGTCCCACCCACACAGTGGCAAACCACATACCACGCGTAATTATACACCCACACATTAAAATACTCACTACTACAAACCCGAAACCCGCACGCCCACCCGCCAAACACGCCCAACGTCTTGGGTTTTCTTATAAACCACGTTGGGTTGGACGTCCCGCTCTCTCTCTAGACATTTTATGTACTCTTCTCCTTCTAGCGCAATGACGAGCTTCACATAAAACGGGCGCCACATTCCCGCCTTTTTTCCCACTCCATTTTGACAGCTCGTGGCTCCATTTCTGGCCGGAAACTAAAACAGTGTTCACAGACACTTATTACTGAACCACGCTTATGAAATTATCAAAATATAAATAAATATCCTTACCGCTGGGACAAAACTATGTTGATATATTCAAAAATCGCCAAAGTTGGATATAGAGTGTTTATTTTAATTTTTCTATTTCATAAACTTTTGTCGTTGTAATGTCTTTTTCTACCTTGCAAAATTTTTATGTAAATTATATATAAATCTATTTTATAGACTTATAATCATTCCTTAACAGTTTTTTTAAGATTCTGTCGTACATTATACTTTTACCATTGTAGAAGTATTAAAAACTTTAGTTCTGAAGTCTAAGCCTTAATTCAGCAGATGTTTAAATATATATATATATATATAT
>DWQX01001230.1:0-29970 GCA_018245475.1 Pharmacophagus antenor | reverse complement strand
TAGCTGACAAAGCAGGTGACTATCTGCTAAATAATTTTTATCAAAGTTCACTTTGGAAATTGCCACATCTCAGCTTTTCTGAGTCACAACATTGTACCATTTGTAAACATTAAATTATTGAAGTATGCCTCACTCCTTCATGTTTCTATAGGTTTTTTATTTAACTTATCGTAAATGAATTAACACTTGACCTAAATTTCACCTGATGTTAAGTGACAATGAGGCACATATTACTGCTGGAACACAGCAATGTTGTTATGGTGGCAGATTGATATTAAAGGCCATAGCTAGGTAGAGAATTTGAAGAAATCTTACAATCATCCAAATTCCACCCAGAATTGAACCCCGGACCAACATATTAAAGGAAAATCAATAAAGCACAGCGACACAAAAAAGTAATTTTCTTCTAAGAGAAAATACCCAAACAAAATATTAAATAAACTTTTAAGAAGTACATTTTTAGTTATAGCCTACTTAACTATTAATTTTATTTAATTTTTTTAAAAATTACATTTTCATTCACATCTTTAAAATGCTACTTGTCGTAAGAAATAGATAATATTGAAAATTCAACTAAAAGATACATACCCATTATTTTAATGAATTTTAATGTTTAAGGTACCAAAGTTTATACTACTCTACATGTTATAATAATCTGGAAACAAAAGTATTAAAATAAAATAGAACATAACCAAAATGCTGCCATCTTAAATATCTCTGATCATCCACATAAACTTTAATACTGTGAAATACAAAAAGAAATTATTATGATAATCAGTATACACAGTTTACAATATATTATGTATAATTATGATAATCATTTTATCTTCCAGTAATATAGCTAGGTGTGGGGGTCTTTACACTATAACCTTTACTATTATTGTAATCATATGAATTTTATTTAGATCATCTCGAGATAATTGTAGTATTAGTATCAAGCATTAGTACATTTTTCTCTCTTCAAAATTATTTATTTCATAAGGCACATATGGTATGTGTCAATATAATATTAAAATATGTTTTGTACTAATAATCCAATTCATTTTGAACAGATTCAAGCTGATTAAACATTGTGTACAGGTCAGAATGTGTTAACTCTATTTCTTGTTTTTTTATATTATTTGATATCAATATATATCCTTTTGGAATCTTGCATTTCTTATGAACATCAGAACTTAATTCAGTATTTAATTTCCAAGAAAAATGTTGAACCTGCCCTTTACATCTTTCATTTGACTTAGACACCAAGTCATTTAATGTTGAACTTATTTCATATGACCAAACTTTGACAATGTATGCAGCCTTTTCTTTACTAAACCCAAGTTCTGCAAGATCTTTTTGCAAGTCAACAGGCATAAATATGTATTTCATAAGTTTTTTAAATAAATGTATTAATGTTCTGATCACAATTAATAAAGTATCTTCATCAATTTTAAATATATCTAGAAGCTTAATTTTTTCATCGTCAGTAAAAATGTTTGTTTCTTGCAGTCGTAACTTTGATGCTATTCGTTTTAGAAATGGTTCAAATTTAGCATCCTCTAGTTCATTAATGGCTTTAATACCTTTCTGTACCCTAAAACAAATGCAGGCGATTTATAAATGTATACATAAATTTAATATTTTAATTAATAAGTATGGTCTTGGCTCTATGACACAAAGATTATTCTGGTAATATTTATTATTATCAAAGAAATATTAAATTCCTTATAGCTTAGTGTATTCATGTTAAAATATCGACTTCAAAGTTTTATTGGGAAGGAAATGGTAATTTCACCTACATATTTGTCACTTTTAGCCATTTGCAGTTCATTTTTACTTTTGTACTTGTATCCATTACTTGTAATTATTTATTTACATTTACTTCGTTCCTTGAACTTGTTATCGAGTGCAATTTTTTTTGTGAAAATGACATTGACATACTTGTAACTTTAATGTTTTTTAAATAGTTGTTTGAAAAAGTAATAAAAAGGGTATATTTTTTTACACAAATTACTTCTCGAGTACCAGTTACTTTGACATTGCATTTAAAAAAATCTTCACAAAGTGAGAAATAGGCTTGATGAAAAATATCGAGATATTTATGTATTATCGATATCTAAAATTCTAATAATATTTATTCTAATTATTTATATCTAATAATATTTTCGAACAGTATTTATTTTCCGATGTACCGGTTCATAATTCCTACTCAAAAGATTAAAAATTCAAATGTGTTTTTTAAACCGATAAACAAGTTGTTAAGTTTTTACTTTTAATAATTTTATTTTATTCTCATTTCAAGCAGTTTGTAAATTTTTACCTTTCTAATTAATGATTATTATTCTTTAACACTTATTTCATTATTGGTGCACTTCTGACTATGAACTGGTTTGACAAGACATCCACCACGTTTAATAAGTCCCCGATGAACTCTCAATTGTTTGAGACAAGTATACTTGGCGTAAAATTGTAGAAAATAAAGTGATCTATATTTGCATATGAAACGAGGATGAGGAGGGGAGAAGTAAAAAACCACAATAATAGAATAATTTGAAATTACTATTAAAAGTAAAACGCACAAGAACCTAGAAAAGTTAATTGTATTTCAACTTGTAGTCACTATAGGTCTACGAAGATCTGATGCCAAAAAGGGAAAAAAGAAATTGACGCTAGCAATACTGGGGAAATTAGAATAAAACGTTTTGATACTTTTTTTCCTTATAGGGGCTGATTCTATATGTGATACATGCAAATATAAAAATTTATCCAATGATCAAAGATAATTTTTGAGAATCTTACTGTGGCGAATGTGAGGTTTGAAATTTAGATGAAAAATCCAATTACTCTGATTATGACTTTATTAATTAATTATAGGCTATCAGAATTTGAAAATGGTTCCAAATACTGTACATCCATAAAAAAGTCTTCATCGGAAGAGGAAGACGAGGAATACGCAATATTTATAATAAACCTTTCCTCCTGCATCTCAATTAATCGATCTTGTTCTATGAACTGATTTTCAATTTTTATTACATGTTATTTTTCACTGCTTCCAGTAATTGACATTTACGCCAATTATCGTAGCAAGGGTATTATTTGATTGAAGCCATTCTTTTATAACAGCAATACTGTCGGCTTGTGTAAGCGGTTTGTTTAATTATACAGAATGGTACTTGGCGTTGTCCATGACAATTAGAGGTTTTGTATGATTGGGAATCAACTTCTCCGTAACCCGTTTTGTAAAGTTATCTTTATTTATATCACGGTGGTAGTCAGCAGATGTACTCTTCGACCTTTACACCAAACAACAGTTTGACATAAAACTATTTTCTACACCATCATGTACAATAATCCATCTAAGCCCTGCCGAAATACTTTTAGATGGGCCTGCAATATCTTTTTTTTTGCCAGCATTTGTTCACTAAACATGAACCGTGTATGTACGTTTCATCTAAATAAACCACATCTAGCTCCGGTTCTCGATTCTTTTGCATACGCTACAAATAATTGAATCTGTGTATCTTTATGTCATGTCGCTCCATTAAAATAGTCCTTTTTGATTGGCTCTTCACGAATTCGAATCTGATGTCTTTAAAAATAACTCTGAAGACAAAATAAGATTATTGTATTTAGATTATATTCAAACTGAAAGAAAATGAAATTCAGTTTTGTTACCTTAATGACTCTCTTCCTTCATTGAAATTGATTTACTCCCAAAGAATTTGTAGCAATTTCATGACAGTGGATATTTCTTTTCGTAGAGTGTAAAACTCATTTATCTTGTTTCTGATCAATACTAAATCAAAAGTATCCAAGTGTACTTTATTTTATTTATTTGCCACCTTTTCTCTTTTTACCGGGCTACTAAATAACCCTCTGTTAGATTTGTAGATTTGCCTTCAGCAACAATTTGTCTTATGGTAGTATTAAAAACCCGTGAAATAAACCAAAGTTTAGTATACATAATATAATAAACACGAAAAATGCAATAAACCAAAGTATAAAGACATGTTATTCCTACTAACCAGTCAACGATTGGACGGCTCAATATCGATGATTATATTTGTTCTGCACCCTGTTAATCAAGTATTCTTTGATAAAAATTGAAAACAATATTTCTTGCTTGTGATCGAACAGGTTTCTTTGACATTTTCACCACTTTTTAAAGGAAATTTAAAGCCAAAGCAAAAACAATTCCTCGACATTTTAGTTAACAGATGTCATTTTTTTTTATTGCCATATGGAAGTCGCTATATTTTAAACTTTTTTTGCCATCAAATCTTGGTAGACCTATCATGTAAAATAATAAGGTTTTAATATTTTTCAATTACAAGAGAAACTGTTTGACAAAGAATCGTTCAAAATAAAAGTTTACCTATGCTTATTCTTTGGTAAATGTTTTTTCACATAATATTGATTATCGCCTGATCGTGGTATATTTGCGGTTTGAAAAATTAATTCTATTCTAACTTAGGGTTTATTCAGCTAGAAACAATAATAACATATGAACGTCAGATTTTATTAATCATAAGTAAATAAAACATATAGATGCACAAAAGAAGTTCACTACAATAATCTATGTTAGTAAATCGTACTAGTCTAAAAGAAGTATAATTGCTCTTAATATTTGGATGGAAATACTGATAATTCCAATCATTCATAGTTCGCATTGTGAAGGGTGATGCAAATCCCTTTGTCCTAACGTGTGGAATATGAATAGCAAACAAACGAATCCTGCAGTGTGCGTATATGTCCAATGGTGATTTTTTTCCTTCCAAGTCTATAGAAACCTTTAAACAGAAGACAATTTCATTTCATTATTTATATGAACATTACAATTTGTTTTCTATATTAAACGTGTCAGTCCTATGGTTTTCTAATTCTGTAATACTTTAATTTGTAGAATTTATTTAGGACAGGGCACGACAGTTTAAAGAAAATACTTGGTTTTAAAACTAGTTCGTGTAATATGTTTGACCCTAGTGTCAAATTGACATATTAGTGAAATGGCGTGGAAGTTTTTCCTAAAAAGAACTTAACTCGTCAGCGATATTTTACCATGTCGCGTAAATCGATAAGGATTTCAGAATCTATACATTTTGCATGTGAAGAGGAGGAAATTCTTAAGTTTTGGAAAGAAATAGATGCATTTCAAAATTGTCTTAAGCAGTCAAAAAATAAACCCAGGTATCACTTCTTAACCTCGTGTATTAAATTAGATTATTTTAGATAACACTATTAAACTTTTGAAATTTACCGTATGGTACTACGTCTCGCCCTCTACTAATATAATTTAATAATTACAAATCAAGGACAGGTACACTGACGAAGTTTATTATATGTATAAGATTTTGTCGGACAACTTAAAAGATACGGGTTATTTGGTAAAATATCTTAACAAGTTACATTTAAACATATTTTAATAACAGTACTCGTTTCAGAAAAAATCGCTAATACTGGTTGAAGCACATTGGGAGATAGGTGGCATAGATCAACATTGTTCTATTTAATGTATAAATACATAAACAGTTTGATTGTTGTATTAACCAAAAACTTAATATAATTATCTAAGGAATAACAATTTTTTTGTTGGCACTGAGTTTTTATGTGACTATTTTAGGTTTTCCTTCTATGATGGGCCACCATTTGCTACAGGGTTACCTCACTATGGACATATTTTGGCTGGTACTATAAAAGACATAATAACTCGTTATGCCCATCAAAAGGTAATTTTTTTAAAAGAATATAACAAATATTTCAAACATGATAATCCTAAATATGAAATACAAAGGAACTTATTACTTTTGGATTATAGAGAAGATTTTGTATTGATTTAAATAAATTTCAGGGATATCATGTTGAAAGAAGATTTGGTTGGGACTGTCATGGTTTGCCAGTGGAATTTGAAATTGATAAAATGTATGATATTAGAGGCCCTGAAGATGTAAAGGAAATGGGAATTGATAAATACAATGAGGAATGTAGAAGCATAGTAATGAATTATGCATATGAATGGGAAACAATTGTCACTCGTATGGGGAGATGGATTGGTAAGAATTGAGATATAAAAAAGAAAGAAAATCTTGTTTTTTTTATTTAGACAACTTTTTGAGGCCATAACTCATTTAGAAAGTAAAGTGTTTGAGGGAATTAAAAAATGTATTTAATAGTAAAGGTATCTTATACTGTATTGTTATTTTTTTCATTGCATTTGTACTGCAGATATTTAATTAGAATACCATCTCGTAAGTCATAAATATGTTTCACACATTGATGTTGCCATGGAAATATGATCAATCAAAGTGTGTTAAGATATCTTTTTATATTGTTCTTAATAAAAGATAAAACATTGTTGCAGATTTTAAAAATGACTACAAGACTCTTTATCCATGGTTCATGGAGTCAGTTTGGTGGGTTTTTAAAGAACTTTACAACAAAGGCTTAGTGTATCAGGGAGTTAAAGTTATGCCATATTCAACAGCTTGCTCCACTCCATTGTCAAATTTTGAATCTGGCCAAAATTATAAGGATGTTGTGGACCCTGCTATTGTTGTGTCATTTCCTACTGATAAAGGGTTCTCATTACTAGCTTGGACTACTACACCTTGGACACTTCCAAGTAATCTGGCTCTTTGTGTCAATCCAAATCTGATATATGTAAAAATTGAAGAAAAACCTACAGGCAATAATTATGTCTTGCAGGAGTCAAGATTTCCAGTAATATTCAAAAATATTAAAGATTTTGTAGTGCGTGAAAAATTTCCTGGCAGTAGTTTAGCCGGAATTAAATACACACCAATTTTTAATTACTTTGTTGGAAAATGTCCCAATGCTTATCAAGTTTTGACTGATAGCTATGTTACAGATGATTCAGGAACAGGTATTGTTCATCAGGCTCCATATTTTGGTGAAGATGATTACAGAGTTTGTTTAGCGGCTGGTGTTATTACAAGGGATCAAGAAATTATTTGTCCACTTGATGCTAATGGAAGATTTACCGAACCTGTAACAGATTTCCTAGGAGAATATGTCAAAGATGCAGATAAAGACATTATCGCAAATCTTAAAGCTCGTCATAGGTTACTACAACTAAGTTATATAAAACACAGTTACCCATTTTGCTGGCGATCAGAAACACCTCTTATATATAAAGCTGTACCATCATGGTTTATACGTGTAGAACAAATGAGTGAAGATCTTTTGAAATCAAGTGAAGCAACATATTGGGTGCCTGAATATGTGAAAGAAAAACGCTTTGGAAACTGGCTTAAAGAAGCACGTGACTGGGCTGTAAGTCGTAATAGATACTGGGGTACACCAATTCCGTTGTGGATTTCAGAGGACAAACAAGAAATTGTGTGTATTGGAAGTATTGCAGAACTGTCAGAGTTAACTGGAGAGGAAATAACAGATTTACATAGGGAAAATATTGATCACTTGGAAATTCCATCTTCACGACCTGGTCAACCACCATTAAGAAGAGTGCCTGAAGTTTTTGATTGTTGGTTTGAATCAGGATCAATGCCTTATGCCCAATGTCACTACCCTTTTGAAAACAAGAAAGAATTCGAAGACATTTTTCCTGCAAACTTTATTGCAGAAGGGATAGATCAGACAAGGGGTTGGTTTTACACATTAATAGTACTATCAACTGCTTTGTTCAAGAAACCACCTTTTCAAAATTTAATTGCTAATGGATTAATCCTAGCAGCTGATGGCCAAAAAATGTCTAAACGGAAAAAAAATTATCCTGACCCTCTTCATGTTGTCAGAAAATATGGTGCAGATGCATTACGGTTGTACCTTATAAATTCACCAGTAGTGAAAGCAGAAAATTTGAGATTTAAGGAGGAAGGTGTAAGAAATGTCATAAAAGATTTGTTTTTACCTTGGTACAATGCATTTAGATTCTTGATGCAAAATGTGGAAAGATATATTTATGAAGATAACTTTGATTACCAATTTGATGAAAATACAGAAAGAGAAAATATCACAGATAAATGGATAATATCATTCACTCAGTCCCTAATCTTGTTTGTAAATAAAGAGATGGCTGCCTATCGTTTATATACGGTTGTTCCAAGGTTGACCAAGTTTATCGATCTACTAACTAACTGGTATGTTAGAATGAATAGAAAAAGAATCAAAGGTGAAAATGGTGTAAATGACTGCAGAGTCGCATTGGACACCCTTTTTTCCGTATTATATGACATGATTCGTGTGATGGCTCCATTTACACCTTTTATAACTGAACTTATGTACAAGACTTTACGACAACTTTTACCTGGAAATTCACTAGAGAGTGTGCATTATAACATGATACCTGAACCAAAACTTCATTTAGTTGACACAAACATTGAAAGAGCTGTTCAGAGAATGCAAACAGTAATTGAATTAGGTAGAGTTCTTAGAGATAGAAATACTGTGCCAATTAAATACCCTTTGTCGGAAATGATAATAATACACCGCGACCAAAGTTATTTGAACGACGTTAAATCCTTGTTAAGTTATGTAATAAAAGAAGTGAATGTAAGGGAAGTACAACTTACAAGTGACAAGGAAAAATTTGGTATTACTTTAAGAGCTGAACCTGAGCACAAAATGCTTGGATCTCGTCTGAAAAGTAACTTTAGAGCAATAACTCAAGCATTAAAAGATCTGAATAATGAGCAATGTGAAAAATTAATAGCTGATGGTTATGTTGATTTACTTGGTCAAAGAATTGACGTGTCTGAAGTGAGGTTTATATTCCAATCATCTGGAAACGACCAATACGACGCACATAGCGACAACGATGTCCTGATCTTACTCAATATTACTCCAAATCAGGCCTTACTTGATGAAGGTTTTGCTAAGGAAATTATTAATAGAGTTCAGAAACTCAGAAAAAGAGCTCATTTAGTGCCAACAGATGATATTGAAGTTTTCTATTCAACTTCATTATCAGAGTTTTCAAGGTCAGAAAGTAACGAAATTCTACGGATTATCAATTTGCATCATGAACTCATTGAAACTACACTAAAAGTACCATTCAAGTCTATTGAATCTCTGTCACCGTTGAAGCCGAAGATTATTGAAGAAACACAAAACCTGAGAGAATTTATGTTAAAGATAGTAATAACTTGGAGAAAAGATGGAGAAGCACCTGTGAGTCCATGGGCTAACGTTGTTCTCCAAAATTTGAATTCGCGATACAATGTTAAATCTACTAAAGGTAGCATTGTTTTGACTGATAAAGACAACAAGTTTATAACTGTGGAAAATCTTTACGAAGAAATCAAAATCCTGTTCGGTCTTTATGGGATAAAGTTTACACTTTGGTGTGATAACTACCACCTTGACATCGAAACTTTTAAAAGTATTGATTTGTTGAATGGAAAGACTATCGTAGTTTCAACAACAGTACCGGAATTGACTGAAAGTAGACCTAAGCCTTATTCTAAATTTATTAACGTTGCTGATGAAGCTAAAGCAGTTACTTTGTTTTTAGAAAATCCACAGGGCAATGTGACATTGAACAAGAGGGAGGCATTAAAAGTACTAAGGAATTGCTACGGTATTCATATTAAAGAACTTGATGAAAAGGCCTTTTTATAGATATAACGAAGGAATGAACTTGGCAGTTATAAACCTTTTTCAATAGACAAATCCAATCAGCAAATCGATAAAATTTTTATCCAGCGTTTCTTGTTAACTGATAATGTGTTATTTTGTATATCTATTAAATAAAAACAACACTCGTATCTTTTATTTAATCTAATAATGTAAACGTAAAAATAAATGGTATAAAAATAATAACACTCAACATTGTTTCATAGGAGCCACAAACGTGTATTAGTAATGTGTCGCAAACCGCAAACAAAAAAATATTTACGGAATAATTTCTTAGATTTTCGATAGCGATTTTTACAAATTGAATTAAATAACTTTGACTATAGAGTATATTTTTAAATTATAAAGTAACTATTTACTCCGCATGTTAATAAATTTTCTAATGGCGGGAATTTCAAAACTTGAAAGCAAAGTAACGTCCTAATAAACGCTCCGAGGGCCTCGTGCGGACCGCGAGCTTTAAGTTATGTACTGTTGCTGTAAATTATTTAAGAAGGCTTCCAAAGAATTGGACCAATCATAAGGATTAACGTTCCCTTTTTTCCATGGAGGATTATTATTTCTTTTATTGTTATGATATGACACAAGATGGCACTGCTTTATTCTACAACGCCATGCCAAAAATTTTCAAAACGATAATCGGTACGCACGAATTCACTTCTTTTTAAATTTATATATAATATAAATTGTGCTAATGTATCTTTCAAAACATACATTAGCAAAACTTCTGTGGGATTGCGACAATCGCCACAAAGTAACTCTAACAAAAAACCAGATTAACAAAATTTGTTATGAATTTTTCTGTTTATTTGTGACAATTATTTAACAAGTGGTTAACGTTGGATCATAAAATATATTATTGTGTAAAAAAGTGTTGGTCAGGTTGAAAAAGGAAACTCACCGCAGTTGGTATACTTTGTTTAATCCAGCAGTATAACATCATACAATAGCTCGTGATGAACTGAGTTTTAAAGTTGCTGCTTCTGCTGCTGGGTTCGGTGACGTTTGCCCTGTTAGTCTTTTTGACGACTATTACAGCTTCATCAAAACTGGCTCACGAAGTCTCCCACTACATTACTCTGGCCAGTGAATCTGGCCTAGCTATCTGTCAAGTGGCGGGCTATATGATAGTCGAAGTCGGGGCGCGGGCCCTAACCGCGACTATCATTAGCAATACGCGAGGGCGAGAAGCGCGGGGGTGTTTGGATGTAACGACTGTACGGGTGTGCGAGTTTTGTTTCCGTCTCGCTCGCCGGCAAGCGAGATGGGCGACGAGTACGGTATGTCAGTAATTGGTATTATCGGTGCATACGGTGCATCGAGTAGTTTGAGCGTTTTCTCCGTCTGACCCGACCCTTGCATTGAGACTAACACATTACGTGGACGACGCTTGGATAAGCGTAGATTTGGAATCGGCACAAAGTCGACTGTATTACGATCAATTTATTGAGGGGGTTCATACCCACCTCGAAATGTATGACAGCAGTGCCGTCTTGTAGAGCAGCACCTTATGGCGAAAAGAGAGCTTGCTCCCTTTTGCATCTTAGGGGATATAAGAGTCCTAACACTGAGGCTGCCTTACTCTGCGAGCGTGAGCTAAAATGTGAGGCGACGGTCTAAAGTGACGCCGAGGTATTCGACCGTATTCTTCCAGGGAATGACACGCGCCGAAGTGCGAGATTGGTCTCGAGGTGTGTAAGCGAGATGGGTAGGAACGGGTGAGTTTGAAAGCAGGCCGCTCTTCAACCGGGTTAATGCTGATCCTCCAGTTATTGAACCAGGCGCCGAGGCGCCTGGTCGCCGTCTAGAGGGTCCGCACTAGCCTGGGAAAGCGATTGCCCGAGACGTAGAGGGCGATGTCACCTGAGAAAAGCGCAAGATTGACAGTAGGGTCCTTGGGGATGTCGCTGGTGTACAGCGCGAAGAGGAGGGAGGACAGGCGGAATCATGGGGATCTCCGCTCTGATGGTGCGGCTCGATGAGAGTGCGCTGCCAGCGCGATAGCGGAAGTTGCGATTCGACAGGAAGGCTCGTATGATGTAGACGAGCCTGTCGGGCTCTTGAAGAGAGTACATCTTGAAGATAAAGTCGTCGTGCCAGATCTTATTGAATGCTTTCTCGATATCGAAGAAGACGGCGAGTCTGAAGTGGTCGCTTGCGCGAGAAACCGCTGCGCACTTGTTCGTCCCGTCTATGGACTTGGCGAACGCTGGTGTGACCTTGCCAAGCTGCTCGTCAGGGGGGGAGATTTCCTTCCTCGACGAGCCTACGAAATCGCGCTTGCATGAGGTGCTCGGAAACCGTTCCTAGTGAGGAGAGAAGGTTGATGGGACGGTAGCTAGAGGGAAGGTTCTTGGACTTGCCGGGCTTCGGAAAACCTATCATCACAACGGCCTCTTTCCAGACATCTGGGAAGGAGCAGCTGGAGAGCAGAACTTTTTTTTTCACAATTTGTTCCCCTGATGTGTTTTAGTTAGGGACCTTATTGTTCTACTTTATTGAATTTCTATTTGTCTCATTTGACTATCCTTATGTTTAACTAACATTATCAATAATGATTTTACATTCTTAATTATAATTAATACGTGATTAATAGTCTAATTAAATATATACAATTATTGTAACTTGTTCTCTATAAATTATCCTAATTAATTGCAAGTGATAATCAGCTAATATATTTTTATTATAACAAAGAGTACAGCGTAGACTTAAGACTGTGATCAATGACTATTACTAAGACTAAATACTTACATTTGTATTTTAAACTATCTATGGCTGACCGGGATATTTGACTTATTTATTCTTGATAATATGGTTTTGTTTGCTATGAGCTTACAATTTGTTATGAATTTTTCTCTTGTTGCTTTGTTTGCTACTAGTTCGTGTAGTTTCCGTTTGGATATTTCTTCTTTTGTTGATATTTCAATTTCTTTTCTTTTGCTGAGGTGCATTGGACAGTCTACCAATAGATAGATAGTATTTCCGGATCGCAGGCGCAAGCTGGGTTGTCTTTTCTCTTAAATTTAAATAAATATTCCAAAAATCCACCGTAGCCAGTCAGAACTTGTACTAATATTGGGGTCCAGCGTCAGTTTTCTGATTGTCGGGTAGGCATTTATTATGTCCGGGAAAAATAGCTTCGTTATCGACGCCGTTTCTCCTTCAGTATAGCGCCGATTCTATTAGTCGAGAGAGTGAGTCCAGCCGTATGTGTCTCTGCCTCCAAATGAACAGGGTCGGCGGGCGTTGATGATAGAGTGCACTGGATCTCCATACAGTTGGCGAGACAGTCTACCTTTTCAGCGTCGTCGAATGCTAACGACGCATCAACGTCCCCAAGTAGCGGGGGATAGGCGTGGGCGTTACTCTTGTTCTAGAGGCATCTGGCCAGGTGCCAGTAGGCGACCTGGACGGGCTCAAGACTTTCGAGCAGTGAGTCGCACTTGTCTGTTCTTTAATACGCTCTTTGACCGCCTGATAAGTCGGCGGATGTCGCCGGGGAGTGCAACGAATTGTGGCTCTAGCTCGGGCACTACCGGCGTACATTCGTCGACTGCCGAGGAGATGTCACGAGTGACAGCTGCGTCGCACGATTGGATCGAGTCGGGGATCTCGTCCAGAGAGACCTCACCGCCGCACTGACTCAGCTTGATGATTACCGGGCAATGGACGGATATCAGCGCACGATGCGTCTCGATAGAGTGGACGGGTATAGTGATGTCTTTAAGAAGGCTATGTCTAAGACCGATGGCCGCTGATTGCGGTCGACGCACACACGCGTCTTTAAAGCGGGAGCTAGTATGGAGATTTTATGTTTCTCCGCTGGTTTAAAGAGGACATTCTCATTCCCACAAAAGGGTATGATTGGGGAGGGATGCGGCTCATGCGTAGGGCTTTGGGGCACCCGCGGTAGTTCGCGGGGTGTCCCTCCGATTTACACAGAATGCAGCTGAGCGGAGTGGGAGTATCAGGTTTGCGGCTGCACTCCTGAGTGCCGTGATCTCCTGTGCGTTTTACGCACCGGGGACGAGCGAAACAATTACGGGCAGAGTGCCCGTAGAGTTGGCAACGATGACACTGCTCGATGATCGACTGCTTGTGCGAGACCTCAACCGACAGGCCGGTGAGCTTGCACAAGCGACGAATATTAAAAATGGCATGCCCTTCGGTGTGAGTGAGACCCTCTCATTCACACCGGATCTTACCATGATCAGCGGAATCGGTAAGCAAGTTCGCCGACTAGTCATCCGTCGTGCTTCCACGACGGGAATTTTTTGTTCGACGAGGCCTTAAGCGACTTCGTCAAGGGAGACTTCCAGGGGAAATCCCGGATCATTACGCGAGATGCCTGTTCTCAGGCAGCGCGTATGTGTAGAAGCTAATTTTGAGCTCACGGAGTTTACGCGTTCTGTGCCTGAAGTCGTCCACGGTAGAAACGTGCACTCTGATTCCCTGCGCGGTGGTCTGCGCTTTGGGGAAGGATATTTTATTTTCGGACTTGGAGATTTCCGACCACGCGTTTTTGTCCTGGAGGACAATCGGGGGCGGGGGCTGTGCCCGGACGGGCCCCCTGAACTCAGAGCGGGCCGAAGTGGCGGTGAAGGTTCGGGGAAGTTTCCCCGCAGGAGAGGGGGAGGGGAAGGCCCGCAAAGGGGCAGGCGAGATGGGCTGGGGGCGGGGCGACTCTTACGAATCACCAGTAGTGAATCCCTCCTTGCCGTCCTCGTCCGATGACTGATGATGTAGAAATCGGTCAACCTCCATGTCGGAGGAACTTGAACTCTCCGACCTAAGGCGAGATCCGGAGCGGGAGCGGGAACAGATCGGGAGGCGAGCAGGCGAACCGCCGGCGACGGCGTTCTACGGAGACGCGCTACGTGCGGGGCAAGAGCATGGAGTACCCGGGTACAAAATCAATGAGCGAGTGAGCAATGCGCCTAGTGCGATTACTCAAACCCCGTCGAGACCTATCTAACTACTAGGAGATATACACCCACGCGGGCGTCACCCCCGAAGTGCTCTCGCAGGAGCACCTGGTCATACACTCAGCAACATGAGGACGCCGGATCGAGCCCTATCTAACGCGTTCGGGAAAACTCGCGAATCCGCGAAAAACATACCCGTGTATGCCATCGGCAGCCACGAGGACGAAACGTCAGTAACGTACACAGTAACTGCAATGAAACTGCGCAAAGCGATGTTTGTCGGTGCGCGCAACAGTACGAGAGACCGCTATCGGACTGGTACTGCGTGTGAGTTTTAAAGAACAAACAGCATCATTTTATAAGGAGCGACAAAGTAATCATGGCTGCAATCGCTATTACTATTCACATATTTTTAGAAAAACAACAGATGTCTTAATTAAATGTTTCATAATTAGTAGATCTATTTTTAAATTAAGTTTAACTATTAACAATATTTGGAGTCGTTAAATTAACAATAAACCAAAATAATTATTATGAACAGGAAATTGATAAATGAACAACTACGCAGATGGCGCTGCTTAACAACTTTAAAAGCCTGTTTAAACCATATGTAATTCACTAACAGCTTTTAAATACAATTTACAATTATCTAATCAATTTTGTGTTACGGATGGTTTACATTATATCAGATTATTTATGCATATATATTATTATCAGTTTTGTCTCAAGACCGGATGCTCGCAGCGCCACCGACAGAGTAAGACGTTAACGTATCAGTAATAATCAATTAATAAACAAGGTAAAAATCACTGTTATTTGATTCTTCTGATGCGATTAAAGAAATAATCGTGGTTTAAAAATACCAGCCGAATTATATGATCGAAAATTTATTTCCTCTACACGGTTAAGACAACGAATATCGGTACTTACTCAACGAAATATTATTTAGTTTGTAAGAGTCTGCTTTCTCGCTAAAGCCAATAGATTTTTTTTTTCACCAAGTGCATGTGAAGGATGAAAAACGTTCGGAAATAATAACAAAATTATCTCATATCAAAATCACATGTACTCATTCTACATCTTTATTGTCGGAAACAACTTGCAAACCTGGAAGTGTGCATTATTTAAAATCTCAGCCGCTATGTTGTGTGACAAATCAACATATAATGGACGTCAGACTAGTGGTAACTCTTGTACCATGTCATGAAACTAGTTAAAAAAACTGAATATGCTAAGGATTAAAGTCAGGGCATTGAGAGAAATTATCATTTAAAAAATTTTATTTTTTACGAGACTGGATTTCTAGCACATAAAAACTTTATAGAAAACAGTAAACACTACGGTTATAAAGAATATTATGAGATTATAGAACAGTAATAATGCTATAATTGCATATTTAACTTATTAGAGCATTTAGAATGGACTTAAAAAAGGAAATAAAACCAATTTCATTATTTCATCATAGTATGTAATGCAAAGAATTCTGTTGAAACAATGTGATTTGAATGCTTATTTTAACCAGTGACAATTTTATTAACAGTACATTAAAATGTCACAGTCTATAATATATTCTTTGCATTACAATATAATACTACTTAATATAATATATTGTAAAATCAATGACGTAAATGTGAAATGTTATATTTTTAAACAATTCTCGGAATTACATTCACTGTACATACATAAGGAAGGTTGATAATTTTCTATTACAAAAGATCATTTCGCCGTGTACAAATTGTAAATATTATTGGAATGAACACAATTCACAATGAATGTGTCCCTTAAAAAGTGAATTATAAAAGGTATAAAAATTCCAACTTTTTCAATAAGTGTTACATAATGTCTCAATTTTTTGTATACAAAGTTATTATCAAACGGGCCGAAATATTGCAAAATTTCTTAAAATAATTTCGTCGCAATTTTGTGAAAAACCTAACGCGTACATCTAACCGTGTCTAATGTTAATTGGAGCTTGAGTCAGTCTAAACATTGTCCTATAGTAAGCTAAAACACTAGATACAGCATCACACCCACTAGAGCTACGAGCTATATAATTAAATAATATGCTGTTAGCGATTTCGATGCACGATTATGATACTTCCTTAACATGTATTAAATGCAAAAAAATAAACACCAACACGTATCGCAAGAACGTCCCATAGTTTTAAACATCTTAATGGACCTCTTTATGTATTAGCGTAAATAGTCACACAAGCGTTGCTATGCTTGTATCGATAAATTAATTATCCTCTCCCACGGACCCTCATATTCTTGCAGTATGCGTCTACGCCTCTTACCTTGGCATTAATAATTTTCAGCAATTCTTACTTTATACTATTTTACAATTTATTTATATTTCAGTCATTAGTGCCATTTTGACTTAGTTGATAAACTGAAAAGATTTGTGTTACACTACAAAACAAAAGTTTTCTATTTAAACTTGTGATTTCTAACCTTGATAATAAATATAATCTACTAATTTCTAATTGGTTTTAGGTAATTTTCTTAGTGGCATTGCAAAATTAATATGCATAAGTTGTAACTTACAAATATCTTAAAATAATAAAAGAATAAGTAAGATTGGAAACAATAAGCTCCGAGAAATAGAATAGAGACAGCTTTGAGACCAGGTTATCATAAAACCATTGACTGCAAGTGCATTTTGCAAAATAATCAGAAAGTTAAATAATTGCAGGAAAAATAAAATTGTATATATTTAAACAATTAATTTTAATACCCACATTTTGTTACAAAAATAGAGAAAATTATATTTTTTAAAATATGTACTGCATATGATTTTTTACTAAAAGAATATTAAATGCTTCAAAGCGATTGATTGTACGTTCAGAATATTCCTCTATAAAATTGTTCAACAATGAATACAAAGATCATTAGTGATTTATAAATTAACCTAATCACAATTTGTATTTTAGCAAGCATTAATGTGATGCAACTAGCTAGTAACTAATTCAAGGAAAATGCAAATTCTAAACAAACTAAAAGACAATTAATAAAGACTAGAAACTAAGTTTACATAAATAGTGCTGATAAATGATTTATTACAAAATTTGAAAAAGATTCAGACCAGAATCGAAGGGAATATGCACCATTAAATTATGTAAATACTATTTTACGTCTCCTTCCAAAATCCTAAGTCTAGACTTTTGTTAAGGTAATTTAAATTAGTGTTTATATAAATTGTGCATAAAAATTGAAACAGGAATGTGACAAATAAGTACGTTTACAGTTATATGGCACTATAATTATGAGCTATTAGAACTTTGAGCAAAAGATAAGTTTTAAATATCAGTTCTGTGAACACCAATTCCATATGAATAGAAATAGTGACCACTAATGTATCAATGTATGAAGTACAAAGAAAATATCTCAATAAAAAATAGATCAGTAATTAAAGCGATTGTATAGATGTAGTACATTGTAGAAGAGAATGTTGCCTACATTGACTAATTTTTTTATAATTTGGAATTCTAACTGAATTCTATCCTATCTGAATCTATCCATTACAAACTTTTTATTAGATAAATTAATTCAGATTTCGATAAGTCGTAAAGAATTGTATCGAAAGGAGAATTTTAATATTCGTAAATATGTCAGCATATTCTCATTGTGATTTTTGTTGTTCTTTCTCCACTTATACCAATTGCATTTATTATTATTTTATTATAATTCTGTTACGAAATATAATTCAAAATTACTGGCAGTCTGCCTCGCTACCACGGCCGAATCAACTCGCGCCGCAACGTCGAGGAATATTACGTATCGTACGTAGTGAAGTTTAAATACTGTTATGATTTGTTCTAGCATTGTTGTTATAGATAATTCGTATGCTATATTTCTGATGATCATTTCTTCAGTACATTCACATCGTTTGACAGTGATTAGCATTTTAAAATGGTGACATCTACACTGTAATAGAAACTCTGCTACACATTAATACTTCGACTAAATACCTGGAGTAAGTCTAAAATTACTTTCCTTAGTCACTATTCAATGAATACCTATTGCATTGTAAATAACGATGTTCTTGCTTCAATTGCATTATCAATGTTCTCTTAGTATTTAATTACTTATTCTTAAACCGCGAGGTTAAAAAAAAATCGAAAACAACCGGTCCACTAAAGAATCTAGAAATAAATACATCTTACAATACTAGAGAGCCGTCTTTCATTGTACGCTTTAAAATATTTTAATGATGCAAATGAAAGTAAATGTTTGAATTTCACATCGAATTCTTTTATTACTTTTTGCTAGTACGAAGTAGGATTTTAAAACAGAAGTAATAATTTGTATCTATTCATGAACGTAACGTAATTTGTATATTTAAATGGTGGTATGGTTTTGTCAAAACCGCCTGGGTTTATAGTACTACATTTTTCTGCCATACCGGCATTGCTGTGTGCCGACAGTCAAACATGTTAGAGCCAGACTTACGGCGAGCACGATTCACTGTATACGGCCTCAATATCTCTCAACATCACGTGAAACAGATGTGTTAGTCAATTATTAATAAAGAGAAAATCTATACGTACATAATATAGATACAGTCGAATACAAGTTTTGGCACGAGACAGCTCAGGGATGAGTTTCGCACGCTACCATAACATAGAATACGCTAAAGCAAAAATGACTACACATCTACGACTAAGGAAGGCCCCGGTCCGCCCCGGGTACGCCGCTACCTGTACCGCTGCTCACCTAGCACGAACCATTTCTTACATATGTTACCCTGGAATACGTAAAAAGTTTATGTACTAAACGAATAATAATAATGGTATACCACTATTTCATATATATATATATATACATACATACATACACATCAGTTTATAAAATATTTAAATAAAAAAAAACATAGCTTTATTAGCTAACCTGAATTTAAAAAAAAATTGTTAATAATAGTATTGGACTACAATTAAAATGTACATCTAATTAATTACATTAAAATGTATGAATCATTTTTCAGTAATAATACATATGCTGAAAGGCCTTTAGTTACATAATTCTCAAGGCATTTCAAGATTACTGTTATTATGATAAATTGTTGTCATTAGCTTAGAAATGCTTATTGTTCTGTATTCAAACACTATTTTCTCTCATATATAAACATATCATGTAAACTAACTTTTAAACATTACTATGTATAATCTCAAGCATTGACCAATGTTCATCTGTCAATGTCAATTTTCTATTATTTGACATGAGATACTTAAAGCATAAATATACGAGTAACTTACCCTATTTTTTATTATATGTACGAGTTTAATTTTACACTATTATATTAATGAACGTTACTGAAAAACCAATAAATATAGACATTTGTACTCATTGATTTCTTATCTGTTTTATAATGTGGGTCAAATTGGTGGCATTCAACATGTAAATAGTGATTAAATAAATAGATAAATATGAAAGGGTCTACCTGTTTTCGGAATCCGTTCATCCTATCTAATCATCTCCAGATACTTGTGCTTATGTTTGGTTAGCATCTCGGTGACGGTGACCAGTTTCCTGATTGCGGGCTGAGTTTTCGCAAGCGTCTGTAGCTCGCTCAAATGTGACACACAGATGTGGTGCAAAGTAGCTAGTTCCTTAGCTGTTTAAAAGAAAAATAATCTTGAAACACAAAAAGACTTTTGTTTCAATATATTTTCGGAACAGACATATCCCCTGGTAGTCTTGTAAAAAATGTGGTATCATACTATTTGTGTACGAGTTTTTTTAGTGATGCTTTTAAGAAAAACTGAAAAGTCAGGGAATGAAAAACATTTGCCAGTTTTCTTATAGATAAGCTCTAAATTTATTGTAATTGTTATATAATTCATATGTGAGATTTTATTTGCTGCATAGTTGTGACTATGACGTATTGCTAAAATGGAATGTATATAAAATTATATATCTAATTACCGATATCAAAGTTGTTGTTAGCATTAGGCGGCGCATTCCCTGGGTCTGGAACTGAACTGAGTTGATCCAAGAACGCAATCATACGTTCCTTGTTTTTCAAAATGAACGGATTTACAACCTCCATGTATGGTTCCTAAAATATTTAAAATGATGAAAGAGGTTATAAATATTATTCATTAATAAATTGTTGTATTATAATTCTATGTGTTCTATATAGTATTAGTCTTAACATAGCATTTTTCCTATCAAGAAGTTATATATGAATATACTTAAAAGTACACATTTAAATATACAAACTTATATAAAGTTATTTAATCTGGACTTAAATAATAAAGGATGATTAAATAATAATACAACTGTAATATGTCACCGGTTTTATACAATTCAGTATGACGACAGGCATTGCTTGTATAGAATAATAACTTTTACTACATAATCAATTTTAATTTTGGAATACGGACCATGGTAGAGAGCAACTACAAGGGGCAATCAAAAAGTAATGATAATGAGTATAATAAAACAACGATTCTAGTTTGAATTTAATTTATTTTTCTACATAGTATCCTAACAAGTCGATACATTTAGTCCAACGTTTCTCTAAACCTAAAATACCCTTCAAAAAAATCTTTATCTTAGCTATCCCAAAATGCCTCTACAGCAGTCATCTATCACCTTGCTATCATCCTCAATTTTCTTGCCCTTGAGGTATTCCTTGAGCCGAGGAAACAAATAAAAGTCGCTGGGGAACATCTGGAGAACAGGGCGGGTGTTCGATCAGTAGCTCGCGGATCACCGGATTCGCGAGTCAGTTTCGATGAAGTTGTAATAGTCGTCAATAAGACTAACAGCGCGAACTTCACCGAATCCAGCAGCAGCAGCAGTGTTCGACCAGTTCGAAGCCTGCTTCTCGAATGCATGCCATCGCAACTTAGGCTTCGTGTGCAGGAGTGTTGTCCAGATGAAACAGGGCATTCGCTCGGAGTTTGCCCTGTCTTTTTCCTTTATGGCTTCTCGCAGTCGTCTTATTTGATCAGCGTAATAGGAGCCCGTTATAGTAGCTCCCTTTTCAGGTAATCAACCATTATGATTCCCTCAGCATCTCAGAAAACGGACGCCGCCTTAACCTTGCCTGCCGAGCTCGAGACTTTGAAGTTCTTCGGCGTCGGTGAGGATGGCCTTTTCCAAGTCATCGATTGTTGTTTGGTCTCAGGATCAAAATGATGGATCCATGTTTCGTCCATGGTCACAACTCGAGACAAAACAGTTTCTTAGTAAGCCTGGAATTTTGCAAGATTGGCTCTTGAAATGTCAACTCGCTTTTTCTTTTGTTCGTCCGTTAACACTCTTGGTACCTAACGCACGGAGACCTTCTTCATATTCATTTTGCTGGTCAAAATGCTTTGGATGCTGCCATATGAGATACCTGTGACCTCAGCTAAATGTCTGACGGTTACTCTTCGGTCTGCTAATACGATGTCTTAAATTTTTTTAACGTTTTCCTCAGTGAGGGACGAGGTTGGGCGTAGCCACCGTAGAATATGGAGGAGCAAAGTCCCCCAGTGTCTCCACCAAATCTGCGTGTATCTCTTTGGTAGACATTTTTTTCAAACAGAGGTACTTGATGACGCATCCACTTCGTGTTTCTCCATTTTCGTGTTGTCGTTTCGACTGCTGGTATTTAAATGAATGCAGCTCCTGCTGCTGCTGCTGAATTCGGTGAAATTTGCGCTGTTAGTCTTTTTGACGATAATTACAGCTTCATCGAAATTGGCCCACGGATCCGGCGATTTGTGAGCTCTCCCACTGAATGTAGCTCTTCCAAATGACGTCCTATTTATACAATTTTTAGCAGGGAAGTAGTGAAGGACCGAAGAATTTTTTTTTTGGATTTTTATCTTTATTAGAAATACCCGTTTATCATTACTTATTGATCACTCCTCGTAATTTATAGAATCAGTGTCGTAATAATGTAAACCTTAAAAATAATTGTTAAGGTTTCAATTCGACTGTGAGCAATAGCATTTATGAATAACAAATTATTGACGAAAAAATTACCTTAGCGCCGAACTCGATGAGGTTGGCAAGGTTCTGCAGACACTTTGCCACCATGACGAGTGAGCGCTGCGCGTGCGGCGGCGGCGTGCTTGTTACTAGGCCCCACGCGCGCGGCTCTACCAGCGCCGGGCAGATTAAACGCAGGAATATGAATCCTAACATCAGTGAAAAAAATTAAATTTGCGTTATAATTAAAACATAATTAGACATGTACGTATGTAGGCAGCATCTTCAGTGAGTTTAAAGGAAAGTTGGGCGATGCAATGCAAAAATTTATTATTACCAGCTGTGTTACTGGGTTTCGTATATAGTAATAAGGCTTTTTTAGAACCTATCAAAAACTTTATAATCAATAGTCATTTTCATTTAATTTATTTACATTTAAATGTAGAAATGTTACTTTGAACTATAATGTTATTTTTTAGTTGTTTGTTTTTTACTCTAAAAATACTAATATTTTCGAGTACATTAGATAATCCCTTAATTTAGCTAATACTAAGGAAATTTTAACACAGTCTATCAAAAAATTATTCAAACTACAATGAACAATCACTTTTGTTACTAATAAAATGGAGGATATCCTGTAAAATGCTCATATTTCTATCGCTAGCGGCAAGTACAGATTATATATTTTTATTTCGTATCGCGTAGGTTATGTGATATGTTTACCTGAAACAACGCGTGTTCGTACGAATCGCTCGTTGGGCCACTTGGCCACGGCCGCTCGCTGCAGGCAGCCGCACACATAGCGCACCGGCCGCGGGCACGCCTCTGGCGTCAGGAAGATGGAGTGCGTTATCTCGATAGAAGGAAAAAGAGAGAAAGAGTTAATTTATAATTTAGTCAAATTCCCTCTTGATTTCAGCAGACCCTGATATGAATTATGTAACGATGTGTAACTTTTGCGTAGGGTGACTTTTTTGTCAAAATCTTTAATAAAAAAACTGCACACTAGATTAAAACATTATTATCTATTTCTCTGAACCGAATTAGTATACCATATCTAACAATCACTATCAGAAAGTTAATTTATGGTGAATGTTCTAAGAGTTAAATTTAAACGGAAAAATAAATAAAATAAAGTAGAATCCGAATAAGGTGTGTACTTTGTAAATTACCTGAGTATTTACATTATTGGTATCTAAAAATTACTGTTGCTGATAGGTCTACCTTGTACGAAGTCGTCAACGCAGATATAAACTACAAATAATACTGCTGTGAACATTAAAGCAGACTATACATCTATGTTTATAAGTGCCAAGTGCAACATGATTTTTTTATCCAAAAAAAAAATATGTATTCCAACATCACGAAAAACTGACTTAAAAAAATAGTCAAAAAGAAAGGGATGACGTGAACGTATTTCCTGTGACTCCAACGGGGGCTTACCTGGTCCAATATCAGAAGTAAAAATTCTGCGTTGTTACAAGCATCTTCTGGAGAGTCCATTTTTGTTGGGTTCAACTCGGCAGACTGTTTCGAGTCGATTAACTTTTGAACTGTTTCGGCGATCGCTGCCTGGAATCATATTTTAATTTATACACAAACAAAAAGGTAAATGCACAATAATTTATCAAAAGCACGCGATATTTGAAAAATTTAACTCAAATGCAAAAAAAGACGTTACGACTAAGTCTCGTGGAGCCGGTTGCGTAAGAATTTCAAAAACTACATATTTCGAAGCAGAAAAAAGTTCTGTTCAGCACGTTACTACTTTGAGGCAGAATTGGGATCCACTGCGAGATGACTAAACTCAGTGAGCTGCAAAACCTAATGTTAAAGAATACAAACTACTGAAAATCTTAACAAAAAAAAAAAACTATTAAAGGACGAGTATATTTATTACATTTTCGATACAGTACAAAAAATGTAAACTAACTTCTTTTGAAACATATAACTAAGCTCGTAACATCCGTCAATCGTGACAACGCAGAAAGAAAGGCAAATTCATTTTCTTTCATCGAAGAAAGTATCTTTTGTAGAATTCGCCTTATACAGGACAAGGGAAATATACACACTTAATGCTAATAGGTGCGTGCGTTTTCAAATCCGCTCTATAACATGGTCGCGGGTTGCCATCTGGTTCTTTCCAAATAGATTCTGGGAGCGGGCATATGCTCACTAGGTCGCATGATACTCGTGTGTTTGTTTGTTTGATGGTAACTTCAATCAGCTATATGACTGATATCATATCGCTAGATGGTTATTCACATTTCTTTGTGTTACCGACATATACCTGTAGGAATGGTTTGCAGAGCGCGCGCATGAACTCGTCGATGACAGCCGTTGCGAGCGAGGCGGCGCGGAACAGCGCGCGGTGGTCCGGCTCGCGCGCAATCTCGGCGCCGGCGAGCTCACGCGCCAGCTCCGCCCCGCGGCCGCACTCAGCAAACGCGTGTAACACCGCTGTGCACACACGGGGGAAATTTAAATAAAACTTTTTATTCTTTATGCCAATGGACATGGATATAGGTACACATACTGGAAGGGTATAAATCTTAAAAGTAAATAAAAATTACTGTGCCCATACAAGTGCGCGGGTGGCAGCTAATTGATATTTATAGTCTCAGACACAAAAACAGCATCATGTAGCCAGAATCAAAATTTAAATTTACTTTCGTTTAATACCTGCATATGGTTTTACACTATATTGATAATGATGAATAAGAAAATAATTTTACCGACTATTTTAATATTATAAAATTTCCTTTCAATTTACTATGTATTTCATTTTTTTCCTCTTGATAATTCCTTCTTACAAAGTAACTGTTATATGCGTTCTTTTGTAATATATAAGTATTTTAATTTTTTCGCCCCATTGTCACTCAACATAATGTGAAACAGAATAACTGTCAGTCCATTGCTAATACAAAAAAAAACTATTATTTAAATAGTTATCCGAAAAGACAATGTGATCTTAAAAAATATCACAAGAGTTTCTTAATATCAACATAGTATGATAATAAGAATTTATAGACAGAGGCAAACAAAAAAAAATCAAACATACATGTTGCTAAAGGCTGCCTATCGGTACGGCATAGTTCGGCCAGGGCTTTCACTGCCGGTATTCCCGGTTCAAGTAACAGTTGCCGAAGAGGGTTGTACTCTTCGCGCGGCATCACCAACTCTTGCATATACCTGCAAGATGACAATAAATAACAACTACATTAATAAGCATATTTATATCTATAAAATTTATGAGGCTGACATTTTAGGTATCCGAATTCCATCAGCAGTAATTTTTTTAATCGACAATGGACTACTATTTTGTGATAATATCGTACAATATCCAGTAATACAGAGGGCGTAGAAGATACAGCGTGTTGACACCGAATACTCTGACCTTTATATTTGACTGCCTTCCGGCTCAGTAATGCTGTTATATTATATAGATATTACTAGCCAAGCGGGTTTAAAATAATCTTTTATTTATTTATTTATAACTTGCCAAAATCCAAACTCTATTACACATGAGAATTGAATCAGGGTTCTCGTGTTACAACGTAAGACATTCTTGGAAGAGCTTCGAGTCATCTTTTAAATCTGGCAATATTTGTGCAAAACACTAATTACAAAAAAAAAATTACTACCTTATACGCAATCGCAATGAGCCCCACTCTCCTATAGGCGTCATACCAGCAAGAGGATACCACTCCTCAACCTCTTCTCCATTAGCGAGATTAGCAAGCTCTATTGTTAGTTCAGCTACCTATAACATTGAACTTCGCCATATATTCACTTCTTTTTAATGACCGAATTTAATTAAAATTATTACTAAAAAACAATAAAAAATTTTCTCACCTCAGACTCCTTGCCTCTTTTCCCTGTATTATGAACTGTTATTGTAAATGAAGTGACATCTGGGGGCACATCACTAAAACAAAAAAAGTACACAAAACTTAATTAACAAATATAGTAATAATAATCTTAAATGATGATAATTATTACTACAGTTAAGATTTAGTTATAGCCACTATGTACATGACATGTATTCTCCTCAAACGTTTTAAATTGCTGGTAAAAAGTTATTTTGATCTTCTGATATCATTACATTGCCAAATATTTATATAATAGCAGCAATATGGAGAACTTCAATATTACGTAAGTTATAATTTTGTCATGTAAAGGACGTGTAAGTGATTATAAATTTTAATTCTTCAGTTATATAACTAATTTATTTTTAAACAGATTAGTAAAAGTTGTATATATGAAACTAATCCTATAGACGGTAGCAGTACCATCGTACTGAACGAAGGTAACATACTTTTTAAGCAATGATATACACTAAAATTAATAAATCATATTTGATTCAAAATCTTGATATAACCACAAATATAAAAAACGAAAAAATCTCGTTATATATTAATTTTTCAGTATGTAAATGTGTATTTTTTTTAACAGTTATGGATTAACACTTGACTTCGATTTTACCTGATATTAAATGACAATGATGTACATATTGATGCGTGCTCGCTAAGAATACTTCTGGCTCTCAAATGTATGACAACCAAAACGCAACAATGCTATTATGGGGATAGATTGGCATTAAAAGTGGGGGTGATAAGTGCCAGGCGGATTTCGAAAAACCTTTGCTAGCGATAAGCCGTTACGCCACGGAGACAGTCTATATGTTTAAATAATAGGGCTTGGTCTTACTGGAACGCTACTGCTTATAGTATATTTGGGGTGTAGTATACTATATTGACGAAACCCTCACTCGAACACAAACTCGTCGTCCCAGTGCGGGTCTGGCGAAGGCTTGGCGCGCGTACGTGCGACGGGCGCGGCGCCAAGCGCGAGGCGCAGGTGCGGACGTGGCGCAAGCCGCGGCGGCAGCCGGTGCGCCGTCACGCAACGCACGCGCAGCGCCCGCAACCACACTACACGAGCCACCTGCAAACATAACGTTCACCTACGTATTAATAAAGCATAGGTCGCCAACTTTTTATAGACTACCGCTCTCTTCACAAGATTTATCTTTTATTATATTAAATTAAAACTTAATAATTTATTAAATTAAATTTCTAATTGGGTTAGTATTCCGCGACTGCGCCATTGACTGTTATAATGCTCCTCATTTGTCTTTGGACCCGCTACCGCTCACACAAAATGCTCCAGCGTCTACTAAAGACGGTACGCTCCCCTTGAAAGCCTATGATCTGAACAAACCACTTATTAGAATAGAATTAACTTTATTGCATAACCATTATGTAAAGGTTCGTTATAAAAGAGATAGTACGTGATAAATAGGTTGGAAGCTATGATATAAAGATTCGCAAACATTTTTTTATGGGAAATCGGCCAATATTTAACCTAAAGTTTACAAATGAATAGTATGAATGGATGATGGAGGATGATTGTAGGATTTTTTCGACCCCAATATGTTGTGCGAATATTTTACTGACATGTCTGAAACACCGAATGTAGTCTCAGAATCGAACTGGGGTATCTGTGTTACAAAGCAAGCGATAAACCATAGGCAACCGTTGAACTTACACCCCCTTTAGCATCTCTGTTTTTTAAATCGAATAAAAAAAATAACGTATAGATCCCCTCTCCGTCGCTTAATATTTCGCATTTAGCGCAATAAATTATTTTTATTACAATGAGTTTTTTTATTGGTTATAACCGATAAAAATACCATATATGGTTAACACATGATTACAATGATGTCGTAGATAGTGAAGTGTGTTTGGGCAGGATACTTCTAACTTTCATATGTACAGCTATCGAAACACATTAATGCTGTTTGACAACAGATTAACATTGAAGTTTGTAGCTAGCCCGGCGGAACCAAAAAACATTACCACCATTCAAATTCTATTACTCCTATGGTCCGGGGATCGAACCCGTTACATCCGCGTTACAAGGCAAGCGGGTAAACCACTGCGCCACAGAGGCAATCAGGCAGTCAGAAGTCAAGACGCAAGAGCGTAAAGGAAGAGTATAATAGTATTTATTTAAGTATTATTTTATCGAAGATATTTACCTTGCACTGATGTCGTGCCTGTTGCGGCACGCACAGTGGGCGTAGAGCCTCCAACCAGGCGCGCTCCTCAGCCGACGAATTCGCCGCTAAGAAAGTGTGCGTGGACAGGCAGGGCAATGCCCTCTCAACTAACTGGAAACAAAACTCACGCTCCCACAGAGACTCGTGCACCTGAAAATAATATGTATTAAGCTCAAATCAGCAAATAGTATCACTTTCGCAAAATACCCATTATCAGACGTCTATGGAAAATAATAAAAAAAATACATAATATTTTTACTCATCGTTTCGCAGTACCATGATTAATATTAAATTTACGAACATTTCTTTATGGTTTTCTTTGCGAGCTTGTGGTAAGCTGATCCATTTTTTTTACTTATATTTTCTGTTTTACATGAAAAGTTAAACTAATGTTACCAGAAACAATCATTTTGACTGCCTCCATGGTGCAGTGGTTTACCCGCTTGCCTTGTAACGCGGAGGTCCCGGGTTCGATTACCGGACCACACGGAGTAGTGGAGTTTGAATACTAACGTTTTTTCAAAACCCGCCTGACTAGCTACGACCCTCAATGTCAATCTACTGCTATAACAGCATTACTGCGTTCCGGTAGTCATACACGTGAGAGCCGGAAGTATTCTGGGCGAACGCGCTGAACCATCTACGGTCTCATTGTCACTTAGCTTCAGGTGAAATCAAAGCCAAGTGTTAAAATATATCATAACCGATAAAAAAAAATTAAGTCGCACGTATATCAGAATAGAGAACTTTTTATGGAAAGTTGTTCCGTCAAAATCACGAGTCCCGTAAATTTAGTGTTAATTCTCACTGGAATATAGTACAAAACTTGTCCCACTTCCAGCTGTTTAATTTGAAACGTAAAAGTAAAACATCATACCTGATACAAATAAGCGCAAGATAAATCTATTAGCCCTTTCGGTTTTGTTCTTTTCGGCGAATCGTAGAAATACAAGTGTGTGTCGGTACCCTCTTGCAGTAGGACGAAATATAAAGCTTTCCATTTCTTAGCTGCTTTATCGGATTTCTTGTTTAAGTATCCTTGATGTTTTATTCCTTTCATTTTCTTGAGGCCTATTTGGTCTCGACACTCTCTCAGGGTTGCGTATATTTTCTCCGCCGCCGCACCGGTTGTGTTCTGTTGCGGCTCTATTTGGTGTCCTTCAGCTATCAGCTATGATTTTATAAAAATAACAAACATTAAACGCAAACATTATATTATATATCCCATGTGGCATCTATAGCACATACTAAAACTGGTTCGTTATATCTAATGAGGATATTGTAACGATTTGTTATCGGTCCTCACTCCGCTATACCCGATTGTATACGTAATTTTAGATAATGAACGCTTACCATAATAAATGTAGACGAATAATCCATACAATACACTACTATATCTATTTTTGGCACAAGAAGCTTTTATTTCCATGTATAAATAACTTCATAAGTATTAAAAAAAAA